>MU225566.1:81428-92747 GCA_018584345.1 Thuja plicata
TGCAGTGAAAAGGATATTTAAGTATATTCAAGGGACACTTGATTATGGTTTGTGGTATCCACATAATACAAATTTCTCATTGGTTGGTTATACAGATGCAGATTGGGGTGGTTGTTCTGATGACAAGAAAAGCACTAGTGGTGCGGCACTAGTGGTGCGGCATTCTTTCTTGGTGACAGGCTGGTTGCTTGGCACAATAAAAAGCAAGCATGTGTTACTTTATCCACCTATGAATCTGAATATGTTGCCGCCACAGCATGTTGTACTCAACTAATATGGATGCAATATCAGTTATCAGATTTAGGTATTTAGGTATCAAAACCTATCTCCATTCTGTGTGATAATACCAGTGCAATTCAGTTAAGCAAGAATCCAATTTTGCACTCTCGCACTAAGCATATTTCTATTCTGCTTCATTTTCTCCATGATAAGGTGCTTGCAAATGAATTTCAATTGGTCTATGTTCCTACTCAAACTCAAGTGGCTGATATTTTCACAAAAGCCTTGCCTCGAGAAACTTTTGAACATTTTCAAACACGGTTGGGAGTTCTCTCTCATTCATTATTGCAATAATTCTTTAACTCAAGGGGAGTTTGTTCAGGAGGTTGCTGCTCCCTCTGAATATTCCTTCTTTTTCAAAAGCAGCTTGGTCTTGTTTGGCTCTGGTATCGTACTTCTTGCAAGTGATCTTGTTATGGTATATGTTTCCCTCTTTGTCCTTGCTGACAAAAAAGGGGGAGATCTTTGGCATTGATTCTTTGGCTCAGTCTTGTTCAGAGGCAGTGGTTATTTCAGTCTTGTTCAGAGGCAGTGGTTATTTTAGTCATTCAGGCATTTGTACTTCAGCAACAGGTTTGGTCAACAGTGATACCTGCTATTATTTTATGGTACTCATATGCATTATATGTTCTTTTGAGACATTGGTACTCTGGTTCTTATATGATTCATGATCATGCTACTTATGGGTATAATTCTTCCTGGTGGTTTTCTCTGGATCATGAAACTCCTCATTTCCTTAGATGGCTATATGTTTTTTCCATCAAGGACAAAGGGGGAGCTTGTTGGTT
Organism: Thuja plicata; assembly: GCA_018584345.1. Lineage (NCBI taxonomy): Eukaryota > Viridiplantae > Streptophyta > Pinopsida > Cupressales > Cupressaceae > Thuja > Thuja plicata. The sequence goes on from MU225566.1 coordinate 82,496, forward strand.
GCTTTTTGTCCTTGATGACATGTACTATGTTGGTGCTGGCCTTATTTCATTCTGTTGACTTAACTCATGGTTATCATTTGAGTTGGTTTATTGACTTGAGTAAAATTGACTTGGGTCACGTGGCATGAAAACTTCGGATGTCAAAAGGAACTTATAATGAGTTTTGAAACACTCATTTGTTTGCAGATTTAACCTAAATCATTTCTTTGGGCGTCGTTGTGGAGATGTTTGGCCATGAAAATGTTTAGTTCAGACAACAAATTCTGTTATGGGTTTTAGTATGTTGACGTGTTTAATGGAGGCTTCAAGATGATGGAGGCTATAACGATTTTCTTCAAGTCCACAGGTACTTTTGATTCTGCAAACTACCAGGTATGTGTCGCATCAATTTCAGTTGGTTCTTCTAAAATGCAATTTGGAAAAGGGTTTTTGAATTGTTCTTTCTTAATAGGAAATTTGTTTAAGATAATGATTGATCATTTGCTAATACTGGTTATGATTTTCAGTTGGATACCTCTTATCATTTTTGTTTGTAAATGTGGTGATTAGTATGTTGTTGAAATAGAAATATTTCTTCTAACTCGATACGCAAGTTAAGTTTTGAAGGCAGGTTTGAACTTGGGTTAAAACCCAGATGTGGACTTAATGAATATCGGTATTTGATTTCATCAGGATCATCGCTGATGATTATTTGGCTTTGTAAATATTATTTTTGTTACCTTAACTCAAGGGTTTGCTTGTCAGTTTTGGCTGCGGTTATCTTTTATCCGTACAAGGGCAGAGTTTGTTTTGGTTCGAATCAGTGATTATGGAACACATTGTTTATAGGCAGTTATTTGTTGGGATGTTGAGTTTATTGTATTTAGCAGTTATTCAGTTTCTCTGTTTCAATTTTACTTGTATGTATGAATGCTTAGGCTTATATATATATAAGTGTGATTGAAATGGAGTAGAGGTGATGTTGAGAGAAAAAGAAACTTCATTCTGTATATGAGATCTCAGTAATACTTTCTGAATATCATTCTGGAAATTGTAATAAAAGTTTTAGTGTAACTTATGTGCATTTAAAGTACATAAATCACTGTAAGTCCATTTTTAACATTGGTGAAGAAATCAAGGTTGAAGCCCTTGCAGTTGTAGCTGCTTAATCCTTGTAAGAGTTGGAGCTCGGATTAAAGAAATAAAGAGATACTTTCAGGAGTGGTTTTTCTCCATATGATGAAATCCATTGGATTTCGAGGGTTTTCCACTAGGCACATATAATGCATATGTTTCTTTTGTGTTTTTGTTTAGAAGCTCTGATATCATATATCTTGTGTTGAAAATTGATAGTTCTTTCAGTTCAGTTTTTTGAAGTATTCAACATTCAGTTTTTTTTTTCAGTATTCATTGTTTTAAAGTTCTATTTAAAACAAAAGTATTTTGTTAAAACTCTGTTCACCCCCCCTTCCCCCCTCTCAGAGTTTGTCCACTTCCAACATGGTTAATTGAGTGTAGTGAAGTGATTTGACATGTGTACCAAATAAAAAATAAGATTATAAAGATTATCAGATTATTTCCATAAGTACATGATATTTTTGCAAGCAGAAGTATATGCTAAAGATCGTTTTATCATAAATGATATTGAATATGATAGATTTTGGATGCTATCATAATTTTTATTGAAGAAATACAGTCTATTAATTATGACTTACAATAAAAAATACTAAATCCAAACTAAACGATTACAAAATTTAAGAAAAAAAAAAACAAATTATTATTGTCACCAACAATATATGCATTCAGAGAATATGCAGGATTGGAGTATTGTTGATAAGAGATAATTGCCCCTTGATTTCAGCTTTTTGATAGTGATAAAATTCTGTAGAACTTTTTGTTAAGCTTTTTTTGTCTTATTTTTCTTTTTATTTTAATAAATTTTTACCCCTCAAAAACAATATACCTTAAACCACAAGACATAAACAGTAAAATATGACCATTAAAAACCGTATTAAATTTTGAACAAAATAAATTTGAACTCCCAGTTAATATTTCACACCTACCAAGGGCTTGCGAGACCTCTGTACACTGACTGGACTATCACATTTTAAAGCAAATAGATCAGTGCCAATAAATCACTAAATTTTGGCGAGTGAAAACGGTGCTTGAGGGAAGTGTCACTTTGGGTTAAATATGTGGTTAAAATTTGTCCCCTGTTTTATGGCTTTTCACCTACTGAATTTCACCGCCTCAATAGAAGCAAATATGGAGTGGACTTCGAACATCTAAAGCGAGTAAAGATTATCTAACATACCTGGTTGGTGTTCTAATGATTATTCTTGGTAATCCTCCACCTCAGTATGTTTTTTTTTAATTTGGCTTGTATATTTGACATATATTATGTCATTCATATTAGTTCACACACTTCTCAGAGATGACGATTTTATTTCAGATGTGTGGTCAAAATTTGAAAAAAATTACATTCAGACAGTCCCCACAAAGTGTATCTGGATATTCAAAATGCTTTGGTTATGAGCTATTCCTGGAGTATGTGAAGGGATTACTAAACGCATCTGGTCATTAGTAGAAGATAGTAAAGATGGTGTGAGTAGGATAGGTAAAACTGCCTTGGCTAAGACTATTTGGTAAGCATTGTTCTCACAGTTTTGAAGTGTTTATTTTGTTTGGAGAGTGGGAGGAAGATGTCAAGAGGCGGATGCGTTATTTAAGATGCCACGTCTCCACTTCCATCTAGTCTATTTCCTCTCTTCACTATCCTTAGTCAAGTCAAGGATTTTCATTTGTTTTTTAGATCATAATGGGATTGTGTGTGTGAAAGTATTCAAGTGATTTTAGCCAAGATTAAAAAATATATAGGAAGTAATAATAAGAAGAGCGAGAAATAAGAATTGCTTGTGTTTTTTAATGTTTGGAAGAAAGACATGCTAGTATGATGGTCTATAAGAAATCCACTTTTGTGACTTTAACTACACATTCTTCTTCTTCTCTCAATATAGCATTTAAGAGAGTGAGAATCATATACACATTAATTTTCTTGCATTTTAACATATACACTAATATTAAACCCAAATGAAATATTAATGTATCTATTTAAAAAATTAATAAGATTTTAGAGTATGTTTATTTAATCTAGATAAATGGTAAATACGATTAAGAAAAATAATTTAAATCTTACAATCAATACATTAGAACCAACTTGTAATTTCAAAAACAAATAGTAAGATAGAATAAAAGATTATCCTATGTGCAACTACAAAGCTACAATACTATAGTATTGGTGTATTTAACCTTATCCATAGAATACATGACTAGTTTATGAAAGTCGGGTTTCATGGAGGTAGTGACAAATGAGGCTAGATCTAGCCTTGGACTTCCATCTACTAATAACTAGGATATATTTTTAATAACAAATCAAATTATGATATTGCTACCAAGATTCAGTTGTGTAGTTTTCAAGTCAAACTCACGAGAAAAGGTTAACAAAAACTGTCTCGCATGAGAATGAATGGTAAACTTAGTACTTATTGCATCTAGGTGATGCTCAAAAAGGTAACGTACTGAGCCTTTGTGGGATGTCACCCATCCTAGTACTACTCCAACTTAAGTGTTCTTAACCATCAAATTTTCCCTAAGATAAAGCCCACTTAGATTTCTACCTTAATCTTGGGGGAACTTCATGGTTAAGACCACTTAACTTGGAGTAGTACTAGGATGGGTGACCTTCTAGGAAGGCCCAATGCTTCAACTCTATAAACATTGCCTAGATGCAATGAGTGCTATGTGTACCATTCATTCTCATGAGATATAGGTTCTTGTGAACCACTACTCATGAAAATGGGTCAAAGAGTTTGACTCGGAACTACACATTTGAATTTTGATAACAGTATCATTGTAGGAAAATGTGTCTCAAATTTGCATTTACATATTGCTACTATTATAATAAGTTTACATTTGAGCGTTGATTTTTCCTAAACTTTCCTAGAAGCTTTGTATGAGCTAGATAATTGTGTCAGTAAATTTTTATTGCAAGACCATGTCTAGATTTAAAGATATTAAAGTTTTTATTTTTAAAGTTCCTAAAAAAATTAACATTCAATTTCGAAGGCCTTAGAGGCTCCTAAACGGCTCGAAAATGTCTGCTATAGGAATAGCTAGTTATAGCTTGATAGAGCACATCACTAACTTTTTGACACTTCAAAAGGTTGCTAATTGGACACCCACTTTATGGCCTCCAAAATTTGGGTCTCTAGAAATAGGAACTATGAAAATGTTTTAGACACATAAATAAGATGTCAAATAGAGTTACACATGTTAGTGCATGTTTGATACATTGTAGGGAATCTTAGGTTGGAGATAATATGTGTGTCACTTTTCAGGTGGTTTTTAACTTGTTGTTTTGTAATATTGTTTGATAGTTTTATGTATTTGTATAGTGGTGAAAAATGGAGGAGATCAAGATGTAGTGTCAAGATAGGAATCCTCCCCACTTTCACCATATACCTCAAAAGAGGGCAGAAAAGGAAGAGATCTCCCAAGAAAAGGCCTTAATTAGATCCATTAAGCTAGATCGGCACTACCCAAGTGATATAGGAGTACCAATGCAAAACAAGGATCCAAATCAAGTGCTAAGAAGAAAGATACTATTTCCTATGTGCCAGGTATGATTAACTAGGAAGGTAAAAGTAATGCTAAAACTAATGAAATATATCTGATATGGAATGTAAATGCTCAAATTCATCAATGGCATATGAAAAATTACCTCAAGATGTATAATCCAACTTAGATCTGCAATTATGCTCCTGGAACAACTCAAAAATCTGAACGAGACCAGAACTTGTGACTAAAACAGTGAGATCTTCAAAACCCAGAAACTGTTTTGTCTCAGAACAATGCCGAGATGGAGGGGGGATGGTGACATGCAGAACATCCACCCAGGGCTATGCTGAGATTGAAATGCACCTACTCTGCAAATTTTTTCGAATCTGAATTTACGACTGTAACCTATTTCTGAAGCTCCTGAAATCAAATCTGCAACTCCGAATACCTAAATCTGCAAGGGAAAAGGGGTTTTGTTTTGTTGAAGAGGGGCTTTTCTCAGTCAAGCCCCAGTTGAGGAATCAACCTTAAATATAAATATATGTAAAATGCATGTGAAGAAAAGAAAATATATAAATTTACCTTTGTAGAAATCCTTGTGGAGGATCTGAATCCGTAATCCACAAGGATGTAAAAGTGCTCAATGTTGTTGGATCTTATAGAAATATAGGACATCTCAATCAAATGTAATAGATCAATCATACCAAGTCATGGATCATACATGTAGATGTGCTCATGTGATCAAATCAAGTACGCTAATGCAAATGGAGAATGAATAAAGAAACCCTTCCTTGATTGCCAACTCCACTATCAAAGAAGGAAGTTAGATCTTGAAAGGTACATGCATGATCATCAAAAGATGTTGAAAAGGCCTCCAATGAACTCCATCCAAGCTCCTTGGGAGCTCCTAGAACAAAAAAGATCTCCAATGCTCCAAGTCTTGAAGGGTTGCAAAAGGATCTCCTTGAATGCTCTTGGAAGGCTTGTATGCTCACGTGAATGCTCTTGAAATGGATTACAGTGATTGAATTCATGAACAAAATGAAGTGAGTAGACCTCTATTTATACAAATTTCATGTTTGAAATTGATAAGGGTCGACTGCATAGGCAGAAAAAGAAATACACAACCCGAGGAGGGCCCGAGATCCCGAGGCACCTAACCTCGGGGGGAGGCTGACCTTGGCCTACCCCCGAGGGGCTAGGATGACCTTAGCCTACACCTTGAGGGTTTAGGCCTCCAAGGAATAGCGTGGAGCATTAGAGACAGAGAAAAGAAAGGTGAACAAGGGTCAGAAAATAGGGCCTAATTAGGCATAAAAGAAGATGCACATCCATAGATCCATAAAGGCATTTGAATTAGGTCCAAAGCATCCCATTAAGGAGGTATAAATATGTCTCAACATGGGTGCTTCCATTTTAAGATGATACATTTAGCCCCCACTTTAGCGAGAGTATAGGCTCAACTCAAACTCTCAGTAAAGTTGATCAAAAGGTATAAGATGATCTCATCATGACTAAGGAGACAAAGAATCCATCAAGCCTCTAATAAACTTGAGTTCTTGTTAACTCCACAATCATAACAAGAGAGATATCACCAACAAAAAAAAAAGAAAAAAGGAGTTTAATTAACTCTCCCAATAAGATGTGTGTGTCTTACTGTGAACAACACCAAAAAGGAAAAGTTGCAACAAAAGATGGTGTTGAATGGTCTAGCAAGTTTGTGTACATGTTATTCAACCCATCAAGGATTCACCCTCAGGAAACTTTATTTCCAAAAGAGTAAAATCAAAAAGGCGATCTGGTGATAAGGATGTTTGCATCCTTAAGGGATCAGAAATAGAGAATGCTACTACAGAGGATCAAGTCTTCTAAATTTTTAGTAATCTGAGAAGAGATCAAAAAGAGAATCAGGCCTTTAGGATTTTTTAGTAATCCATAAAGGGATTCAAAGAAGAAAAAGTTGTCAAAGTGTGTGTGTGTGTGTGCCGCAAGGGGAGAAATGACTTTAACACATTGTACATGCATCTACTAGAGATGTTTCCATGGTGAAACACCCCCAAGCGAAGGCATATTAAGGGAAATAAGCACATAACATAAAGAAAGGGCACGAAGGGATCTAATAACTTTGAGATCAGTATGGTCATAAGATAATATATGAAATATTATGTCAAATGAAATGTCATCATTCCCCAAAGGAAGTAGAACTAAAACACAATGGAGGAAAAAATACGTAAGAGTCACGAATAAGAGTCTTTTTAGGCCAACATCATAGAGACAAAAAAGATTCGGTGCTACCATGTCGCAAATTCCAAGAAGAATATGCAAAGACACATTTAAGAAAAATAACACATTTAAAATACAACATATAACTCCTTAAGTGGTCCAATCCCAAATTCCTTTCCTAATCTATCCATCCTAGAGATGCTTAATTTAGCCAACAATAGATTAAAGGGAACTTTCTCAATTTTTATTTTGAACAATTGCACCAAACTTTATGTTTTGGATCTCTCAAGCAATACGTTGACTGTAAAAGTGAATGCCTTTGTTTTCCATTCATTTATTTCAACTCAATATTACATTCAATATTTAGATTTGTCAAACGGTTCTCTAAGTGGCTTTATCCCAAATTGGCTTTGGCAACTCACAAATATGAAGTACACAGATCTATCATATAATTTTGTTGATGAATCAATTTCAAAATCAATTGAAAAATATACATAAGAGCTTCGATTTATTTCTTTAGCTAGAAATAATCTTAGTGGTTCTATTCCAAAATCTATCTTTAAATTGAAGAGTTTGAATATTTTAGATTTGTCGAATAATAAGTTCAATGGAAGGATTCCCCAATGTCTCAAGAATTGCTCTATGTTGTATGTCTGAAATCTAGAGAAGAACAACTTACAAGGGATGATACCAAATATATTTAAAGGAATAGATTCTCTTGAAACTTTAAAATTGGGACACAATGCACTTGAAGGGTATATTCCATCATCACTTGGAAAGTGCGAGTAATTGCAAATCCTTAATATAAGAAACAACAGTTTACAAGGGACCATTTTAAATTGGATTAAGAGCTTACAAAATCTCCAAATCTTGATATTACAAAAAATAATAATTTTAAGGGATCCTATTACAACTAACAAAATTGCAAAATCTCCAAATTTTGGATATGTTAGAAAACAAATTTTCAGGGGCTATTCCAGAGGATTTTATGATGTTAACAACAATGGAAAATCAATTTGAAAACATAGAAATGCTTGAACAGGAAGCTTCTAGTTTTAGAACATTGAACTATTATATAGATGAAATAATAGTTTACAATAAAGGATAAGTTATGGAGTTTGTGAAGCTTTTGAGATTAGTGAAATGTCTTGATCTTTCTAGCAATAGTTTATCAGGTAACATTCCTTGGAATATTGGATCCCTCAAAGGTTTGATTATTCTCAACATTTCAAGAAATCGTTTCAGTGGTGAGATTCCTAAATCTATTGGAGAGATGACACTACTTCAATCACTTGATCTTTCTCAAAATAACCTATTAGGAGAAATTCTCACCGAGCTACAACCTCTCACATCCTTAAGTTACTTTAATGTCTCCTGCAATAATCTATCAAGGATGATACCAAAAGGAGGACACATGATGACATTTGATTCTACACACTTCTCCAACAATCCAGGTCTATGTGGCCTACAAATATATGTGTCATGTTCAAGTAGCCATTTTGATTCTCCAAAGGTACATGAGGGAAATATTGAAGATTTAGAGGATGATGCATGGTGCGATATGGGAATGACAACAGGCTTTGTAATTGGTCTTTCAATTGTAATGGGAATGTTGTGGCTCAACAAAACATGGAGTATCCCATGCTTTAAAATCATGGATGACATTATTATCTCTCTATTTAAAACATTGAGAGAGTATTTGTATTTTACAAGTTATTGCTAAAATGTGTGGTCCAATAGTTTATAATTTATAGTATAAGTTTTTATATAATAAATTGAGACATGCATCTCATTTATGAAGCACATACTCTACTATAATGTTAATTAATATTGATATGTCAATTATTCTAAAGAATTGAAAAAAAATTAGGATATTATTATTCTGATGTTAATCAATCCTAGTGTTATTTTTATTAATTATAATGCAGTTTTAATGAACGGTGATATCAGAAACTTCAATGAAAACCGATTTACCTAGAAATAAAAACTAGGAATATGGTCAGCCATTAAAAAAATTCATTTTAAAGAGCAGAATCATATTTTTAACAATCCAATTTACCTAAGAAATACGTCTTCTATGACATTGAACGTTCTAAAGAGGCATTGAAGTTTTTTGTATTCAGTATTGAAAGTTTTTTCAAGGCTCTTGACATATGACAGGGCATTCAAATTGATCATTTACTGCATTAAAATATAAGCATGTGTGGACTATTGAAAATACTAACAAGAAGTGAATTTGGAGAAGGCTACCAAATGAGTTTATTCCAAAAATGTATGACAAAGAATGGCATGTCAAGCAAGGTACATTCAAATGTGAAAGTGAAAAATCTTGCGTAGGAATTTATGCCATTTACCCATCTGAAAACAATTTAATGCGATATGCCTTTGGCTTGAAGGTCTTCAAACCGTATGCTAATATTATTGTCTGAAGTCTCAATGCATTTATTCATTTACAATTGTTAATTTCTATGAATGCATTTTTTCATTTAAATTTGTTAATTTGTATGATGTCTATGTCTAGTTGATTAATACATGATTGTAAAATTTTTGAAGTTTTAAATGTTGGATTAAAATCTAAATAACAGGTAAAGAACACAGTATTAAATTCAATTTGATGGATTAAGAGAAAACATGCTCAAACACAAACTATTCTAATCAAACAATTAAACATTGTCGAGATCAAAGGAGACAAACAATAAGTTCTATTAATTGCTAAATGACTTTTGCAAAAATTTCATAAGTAGGTTATATTGTGATTACAAACAAATCTTCCACAATTATGAACAACTGATTTTTACAACTATCTGGAATTGCACACGATTGCACTAGATCTATTTTCTACTGCACAATGCAACTATTTACTCTACACTATTGGAATACATGCTCAAAAGATTTGTGTGCAAAATCAATAGTAGTTCGCTGACAACATATTTAGTTTGCTATCAATATAATTTATAGGTTTATAAATATGTATATCTGTTAATGAATAAGATAATCGAATAAGTTTTTTCACATGTAAATTTAGAATATTATGGACGGATCAATTACTTTTGGGCTTGTTTCAACAGTTATATACTTCTATTTAAATCTGAGATTATGAAGAAAGTCACCTAGCTAGCTCCTAAAAGTCCAAGTTCATTCAAGCGCCTATTGCTGCGAATTCCTTTACTGTGATAAATTCCCGAAAGTTTTTTTTTTTCATTCGGCACATATGTAGAAGGTGAAAATACAAAATAAATTCATGAATAGAATCTTATAAGGTATAGTGAATGGTATCTAGAGGTGTTAAAAAGAAGATTGAATGCAAAAGTAGAGATGAAAAAGCCAAATTTATTATTGACTTTGTTCTTTCAAATTTAGAACTATATCATGTTGATTTAGAAAAATTATTTAAAGAAATTTGGGATGAACTAAATAAGTTGTTTGCAAGAAA
>MU225566.1:121891-133718 GCA_018584345.1 Thuja plicata
TCTTTTGTTGTCTCTTTTCTCTCTTGTCAGCAATCTCTCCCTTTGTATGTACTCTCCCTTTCTGGTTACATCTCTCCCTTTGGATAATGTGATAATGGATATAATATATCCCTTTGACAACAATGCCTAACAAATATTTGACAGTAATGCCAAACAATCATTTCTATCCATTCAATATATTCCTTGAATTTCCCAATCCATTAGCAATACAACAACTCTGGTGCTTGGTCTAGATAAATACCTTGTTGTGTACAAATGTATCTTTGAAGTCCATCTCTTTGCTTGCATCAACATGAATGATATTTTGATAATATGTAGGCTGATGCAGCCTTCTAGTCATCTTACTAATGAGTAGACAAGGGTTTGACCCCTAGTCTCTCTCTCAAGTACTCAAATGTATTCTTGGGCACTGGCTTGGTGAAGATATAAGCTAATTGTTCCTTTGATTGCACACACTCAAGTATCACCTCCTTTTCTTAAGCTTGTTCTCTCAAATAATGATACTTGATAGCAATATGCTTTGTCTTAGCATGCATGACTGGATTCTTGGAAATGTTAATTGCACTGGTATTATCACAATAGATAATTACTGGTTCAAGAATTTTCATATTCATACCTTCTTGTAACTGTTTGATCCATGCAATATTTGAGAAATTTGCAGTAGCAGCAACATACTCTGCTTCTAGAGTAGACTAAGAGATGCATCCTTTCTTCCTGTTGATCCATTAGACAAGTCTGTCACCCATAAAGAATGCTCCTCCAGTTGTGCTCTTTCAGTCATCAATGTTTCCAACCCAATCAGCGTAGGTAAAGACCTTAAGTTCAAATTTTCCTTCTCTTCTATACCATAAGCCATAGTCCTTGGTATTCTTCAGATATCTTAGGATTCTTTTCACTGTAGTCATATGTGATTCCCTGGGATTAGCAAAAAATCTTGCAACTATTCCTACTACATGTGTAATATCTGGTCTAGTATGTACAACATACATGAGTTTGTCAATCATTGATCTATATAAAGTCTAATTGACCTCAGGTGACTTTTCCTCCTTTGTCAGCTTACATCCAGTTTCTATCGGTGTTCCAACTGGCTTGGAATCTTCCATCTTGAATATTTTTAGCACTTCCTTGATGTATTTGGATTGTGTAATGAAAATGCCTTCATCTTGTTGTATGATCTGTAGACCAAGAAAGAAATTGATCTCTCCAAACATAGACATCTCAAACTCTTTTCTCATTTCATTTACAAATGATTTGCATAGCATATCATTGCATCCAAATATGATGTCATCAACAAATATTTCAGCAATCAAAATGTTAGCATCAATATCTTCCTTCAAATAAAGATTATTTTTTTCATTAGTTCTTATAAGTCCAATACTTATGAGATAGGAATGAATTCTTTCATACCAGGCTCTCGGTGCTTGTTTCAATCCATACAAGGCTTTGTGTAGTCTACATACCATGTTCCTCTTGTCTAGATCAACAAACCCTTCTGGTTGCTCAATGTATACCTCTTCCTCAGGTATTCCATTTAGGAATGCAGACTTGACATCCATCTGGTATACCTTGAATCCTTTAAATGCAGCATAAGAAAGTAATATTCTCACTCCTTCTAGCCTAGAAATGGGTGCAAAGGTTTCTCCATAGTCAATCCCTTCTTCTTGTGCATACCCCTTGCATACTAGTATTTCTTTGTTTCTGGTGACTTCTCAATTCTCATTCAACTTATTTTTGAATATCCATTTGGTACTGATGACATTCTTATCATTTGGTCTTGGTACAAGTGTCCATGTCTTGTTTTTCTCAATCTGCTCAATTTCTTCATTCATAGCACTAATCCATTCTTCATTATCAAGTGCATCATTAACAGATTGTGGCTCAAAATCACAAATTAAACATCTTACGTTTAGAGACTTACTTCTGGTTCTCATACTAGACTTCTTGTCTCCTATGATCTGGTTTTGTGGATGGTTCCTTCTGACATACTTGGAAAGTACAGGTTCAATTCTTTGTCTATCATATTGATCATCATTTTTTCCTTCATTCTGATCTCCATCACTCGGTACATTATCTTGAGCAATATCCTAATTTTTGTTATTTGTGGCCTGATGCTTAGTTGAAATATTTTGTTTCTCGGGAGCTATACATTGTTTTTTGGGTAGAGTGTCAAGTTCTTCATTGTAAATAAACTTTTTGTAGTCCTTTGGTGCTTTTGTGCTTTCCTTTTCATTCTTCTTTGCAAATTCATCTATCTTTACATTTGTACTTTCAAAATTTTTGTCAGAGGCTTTATTGAGACATTTATAAGCCTTTCTCTTGGTGGAATACCCTAGAAAGGTACCTTCATCACTTTTGGATTGAAGCCTTCCATTTCTATCATCTTTTAAGATATAACATTGACTACCAAAGATCTTTAAGTAACTTACATTGGGTGTGTAACCATACCATAGCTCATAGGGTGTATTCTTGGTGTCTTTCTTCAATTGTACTATGTTCAATGTGTAAACAATAGTACTGAAATATTCCCTCCAAAATATTTTAGTGATGCCTTTCTCTATTATCAGTGTCCTTGCACAATCAACAATGGATTTGTTCCTTCTTTCCGCAATTCCATTTTGTTGTGGTGTTCTCAGTGTAGAGACTTGTCTTTTGATTCCATTCTCATTGATAAAGTTAGTGAATTCATCTGAAATAAATTCCCCTCCTCTATCTGATCTTAAGCATTTCAATTTCTTACCACTTTGTTTTTCTACCATTGCTTTGTACCATTTAAACATCTTGAATGCTTCTGATTTATCTTTTAGAAACATAACTATCATCATTCTAGAGTAATCATCAACAAAGAGAATGAAATATCTATGACCATAGTAACTCTTTGTCCTCATGGGTCCACATAGATCAATATGGACTAATTCTAGAATAGCATCAGATGTATTGGTTTTGCTTTTGAAACTAGACTTTGTCATCTTACCTTTTTGACAATTTTTGCACATGATATTGTCTAGCTTTGACATGTTTGGTAAGCCTCTTACATTTCTCTTTTTGTTTATCTTTATCATGTTGTAAAAACTTACATGACACAATATTTTATGCCATAACCATATGTCTTCATTTCTATCCATTAAGAAAGTGGTATCAATATCATTCAGATAGAATAAGTTACCTTTTGTCTGTTCACTAGTTTCGATCAATCTTCCTAATTCATTGATGATCTTTACCTTCTTATTCTCAAATGCTACTCGGTGACTTGAATTATTCAGCTGAGAAACACTCAATAGATTATAATTCAATTCTTTCACCGAATAATAATTTTCACATTTTATCAAGTTATTCAACATTATAGTTCCTTTACCTTCAACTTGACAAGGTGTGTCATTACCCATTCTTACTGTACCACCATTATAATACTCAAAAGTATTAAAATTTTCTATGTCACCGGTCATGTGGAGAGTGCAACCAATATCTATGATCCAGATATCATTCTTGCTAACTTTAGATATGAGTGAAGTTTCTACATACCTTTCATCTTCATCTGAATCATCTTTTACTGCCACAAACACCATCTCGATGGCTTCATCAGATTCAATGTCAGTATCTTCATCTTTGCATGTAGCTAGGTAACTGGCCTTCTTTCCTTTGTCCTTGTAGTCTCGGGTATCTCTTCTTTTTGATTGTCGATTGCTTCTGTAATCTCAATCATCACCTCTGTCAAACTTCTTTTCAAATGATCTGTCATTACTTTTGTCATCTTTTCTTCTATTAGGACACCTTGCGACAAATTTTCTAATCTCTTTACAATTAAAACATACAAGTGGTAATTTACCTTTGCCTCTCTGCATTCTTCTAACCATAAGTGCTTCAATTTCATCAAGATCTTCTTCTTCACTTTCACTTTCACTATCTTTTCTCATAGTGTGTTTATGAATTGATTTACTTATTCTCAAAGAAGATTTGAATGGAGACTCTATGTTTGGTAAGCTACTATTATCAAAGTTATTCATCTCAAATGAAAAAGGTCTTGCAATCAAACTATCTAGAGTAACATTTTTTTTTGCTACTGCTCTCATTTCTTGTATGGCAGATACTCTAATAGCATAAGTAGGCAGTAAGGTTCTTAGAATTTTACTTACCACTGTCTCTTCATCTAGTACACCTCCAACTCCTCGGATAGCAATGATTGTTAGAGTATCTATTTATCTTCACTTATTAATTAGATCATGTTGATTTAATTATTAAGTTGTCTATGTACTCTATTTTCACTTAAGCTGTCTCTTAGGTGCATATAATTAATATTTTATATTAATTATATTACACAACCTAGTTTTTACCTTTTTAGGGTTTTGTTCACCTTTAAGGTTGAAATTTTGTAATTATTGTTTCATTACTTTGGAATACAATTTTCTCTCACTCCACTGAGATTTTCCAAGTCTTTGCTTCTGTCTCTCTGGTTTCCTTTCAGCAACAGGTTATTTGCATGTAGGTGTTTCTTGGAAATCTGTGAAGTTGGATTTCTCAACTTCTACATGGTATCAGAGCTTCCCTACTGCTGCCTAGTCTAAGGTTTTTTGAAGCCATGATTCGCAGCCAACAGTGAAAAAGTTTCTTCTCTCCAGAGGGTTTTGGGCTTGCCTTTCAGATCTAGTATTCTCTATACATATAAATTTCACTGGTTTTGGTCACAGTGACCCCAGAGGAAAATTTTCTCCCTCCTAGGTCATATGGCATGAGTTTCAAGAAAAAAATAAAAATAAATAAAAAAATGTTTTTTTGCACATTTTTTTGCGCTGTCAGAGCGGCCACCGCCGCGCCACCCCAGTGCCACCATGGTGCCACCCTAGCCCAGCCTAGCCCAACCCATGCTGGCCACCACCACCAATAGAGTAGCTAGCAATAGAGCTGCCACCTGGGAGCAGCCTAGCCACCACCACTGCTGGCACCAGCAACTGGCCCGCCACCGCCGGACCACCTACCAACGACAGGTGACGTCAGTAGTGATGTCACTTTTTTTTTTTTTCGGGCAGTTTTTTTGAATTTTTTGGCCGATGGTCATCTAATGGCCATACAACCATCAAATTGTTTTCCACAGATGGGCGACGTCCATTTTTCCATCAAATTTTTCCCGTGTCTGGTTTTTTCTAGAGAGTTGTTTTTCGGAGGCATCGTTGGTTTTTTGGCCATAACTTGAGCATACGGTGTCCATTTTCAAAAAAAAAAACATCGTTAGAAAGGTGTCTCTGAGAAAGATGCAATGGTATTGGTCTTGATTTTTTATTTGGCCTTTTGATCCCTATTGTTTGGCATTGAAGTAGAGGCTTCCATTTTCTCCGTCTCTGCATCTGGCATCTAGGTTTTCTTCTCATTTTTTATGCTTTCAGTAATTGTTTCTTTTCTGTATAGGGGATAGAATTATACATTATGGGGGGATGTGTTTTCTTTCTATCATTTAAATTTAAAAATGACCCTTCTATTTTTGTCTTCTTCTTCTCTCAATGTCAGACCCCTCTATGGCCCGACTGACACCACACAATTACCACACCTGGAAGGAACACATGAACAGGCTACTCATGTCACATGGCTTATGGTCATGTCTAGATGAAAAAAAACCTATCTTGTAACATCCTTTTGAGGTTCTTCATCATAGGAATAAAATGGATGAAGCCATGGGCTTGATTGCACTGAACATCTCCAATAGTCTCCTTTTTCACCTAGATGGTTTGACAACTCCTAGGGCCATTTGGGGCAAGTTTTCAGATTTGTTTGGCACAGTAAATGTGTTCTAAGCACTACATTTTGATGTAGAGCTGACCACTTTGACTCCTACCAGCTTTCCCACTATGGAGGACTTCTTGATGAAGTTCAAATCTCTGCGCTTAGTTTTGCGGGGATGTGGGAAAAACAAGACAGATGATGAGTGTATCTTCCTGATACTCTCAAAGTTGAGAGGACAATATCAGATATTTTATTCTACTTTCTACTCCACCATGGATGCTTCGGGTACCACCATGCCTTCATTCGAGACATTCTGTGATCAGTTGACATGGGAACAGGCAAAGATCCAACATATGGCTGCTTCTGGCTCTTCTAGCCAAGCATTGTTTGCTTAGTCTTCATAGGGGAAACCAAAATAGAAAGCCAAACCAAAGAAAGATTTAGTAGCCAATGCATATTCCTCCAAACCTGCATAGAAAACTGATTCCAAACCTCTAGCTAACCCTTCCAAGGGTAAATCTTCTTCAATGTCTACTGAGTCTACCTCCAAGACTAAGAAGAAATTAGTTGAGACCTATAGTTTTTGTGGAAAGGATGGACATCCTATTTCTAGGAGCTGGAAACATTTAGAGGCTTTAGAGGAAGCCATGCAGGAGCATCACATTTCAGCTCCTCAGTCCACATCCTCCCCTATAGGGAAAGGTCATTCTCTTACTATACAAGCTACGAATTCTAGGCCCACCTAGATTCTTGATTCCGGTGCCTCTCACCACATGACTCACACTCAGTAGTTGGTCACCTCACTTGCTCCTTGTGATAATTCACAAATTGCTATTGGGAACTCATCTCATCTTTTAGTTTTGGGTTCTGGTTCCGTTGCATTAGCTGGGGGTTCTCTTCAAGATGTTCTATTTGTCCCTGACATTTTGATGAACCTATTGTCTATCTATCAGATTTGTCACTCTAGCTTTGGTAAGATAGTTGAGTTCTCACCATATGATGTGGTTATTCAGGACTTACATGATTCTGATACGATTGTGGCTACTGGGAGTGTTGACACTACATCCCACCTATATAGATTTGATGGATTTGAGTCTTCTACTGGCATAGGTTCTTGTCTTATAGAGCATGCAGATTCAGTGAGCAGACTTTGGAATGAGCATTTGGGCCATGTCAATTATAGATATCTTCAGCAGATGAGCACATAGGAACTTTTTCTTGGGCTTCCATAGATTACTTACACTGATGGGGTTTGTCAGGGTTGTGTTCTTGGCAAACAACATAGAGATCCTTTTCCTCACGGACGAGCTACTCATGCTTTGGCATCATTGGAGTTGATTCATAGTGACCTCATGTCATTTCCTACTCCTTCTTTTTATGGTGCCAGATATGTGCTTACTTTCATTGATGACTTCTCCAGGTGCACATGGGTGTACTTTTTGAAGTACAAGTCTAATGTCTTTGATTCATTTTGAGTCTTTAAGACATTTGTGGAGAAGCAATCTAGTCTTTCTATTTTACGGATATGCATAGATAATGGGGGGAGTATGTGAACCAAGCTTTTAGGGATTTTTTCTCTGAACATGGTCTTCAGCATGAGTTTTTAGTACCCTACACCCCTTAGTAGAATGGTGTGGCTGAGAGAAAGAAAAAAAAACTTCGGGAGATGGCTAATTGTATGATACAGTCCAGGTCCATGGATTCATATTTTTGGGTAGAGGTAGTCAATTGTGCCAACTATATTTAGAATCGGATGCCTCACAAGGCAGTTTGACATATGTCTCCTGAGGAGGCTTGGTCTCGTGTCAAGCCTGATGTATCTTCATTCTAAGTTTTTGGTAGTGAAGCATGGGCATTTATGCCTGACGCTTAGAGGAGAGCATTGGAGTGGAAGAGCTGACACCTCATTTTTGTTGGCTATTATGAGGATGTTAAGGCATACAGGTTGTTTGACCCTGATTCCAGAGAGGTCATGTTTTGACAGGATGTCCAGTTTGATGAGCGCCTTCCTGCAGTAGATACCCCGCTTCTAGAGTCTACTTCACTTACCACTACTCCCTCATCTCTTCCAATTTATTTTCAAGATGATGAGGATGATTATCTTGGTGATCCCCATTTACCTCCACCATAGGATCCTCCATCGATGCCTAGATGGGCTTGTGTTACAGTTGATGCTGGAGGATCTTTGGCTGGTGACCCTTTCACTTCCTGTCGCACCCGGTCTCATATTGCGGGTTCTAGTCTTCTGAGTTATGCTATTTGTGGTGATTCTTAGACATTTGTGGTAGCGACAAGACATACTGAGTGGGACAGTGCTATGGAGGAGGAGTATTCTTCTTTGATGAAGAATCACACTTGGGATCTTTGTTCTCTTCCTAAGGGAAGAAAGTTAGTGTAATGCAAGTGGTTGTATCATACTAAGTTTGCTGCTGATGGTTCTATTGATAAGTACAAGGCACGTCTTGTTGTGAAGGTTTTTTCATAGGTTGAGGGTATTGATTACACTGAGACATTTTCCCCTATTGCCAAGATGAACTCTATTCACCTTGTCTTATCCCTCGCAGCTTCTTAGGGATGGCCCATTTTTTAGATGGATGTGAAGAGTGCATTCTTTCATGGTGATCTTACTAAGGAGATTTACATGGAGAAGCCTTAGGGATTTGTGCAGGATTCCTCCTTGGTTTGTAGACTTCGGCGTTCTTTGTATGGTCTCAAATAGGCCCCTTGGGATTGGTATGATAAGATGGACTCCTTTCTGCTTTCTATAGGCTTCACACACTGTCATTTTGATCCTACAGTCTACATTCATCATCTTGAGGATGAGGTTTTGATCCTTGTGCTATATGTTGATGATCTTCTCATCACAGGTAGCTCATCTTCTATGATTCAGGATGTTTGGTGCGCATTGATGGAGCAATTTGTGATGACTGACCTTGGTCTATTACACTTCCTTTTGGTTCTGCAGATTGTTCAGTCCCCTACTGGGATCTTTGTTTACCAGCAGAAGTATTCTCTTGAAATGCTTTGGTACTTTGATATGCTTGATTGCAAGCCTACTCCCACACCTTTTTAGGCAGGTGTTACTTTGTCTACCTCCTGCACTTCACCTTCATTGGATCCTACATTGTATCAACAGTTGGTTGGTAGTTTGTTATACCTGATACACACTTGTCTTGATCTCTCCTTTGCAGTTGGTCTAGTCTCTTGATTCTCACATGAGCCTCATGAGAGTCATTGGCAAGCTACCAAGCATATTTTGAGATACATTCAAGGCACACTTATGTATGACATTCATTACACATCAGGGGCTCCTCACATTGTTGGCTTCACTGACTCAGATTGGGCTGCTGATGTTGATGATTGAAAGTCTACTTCTGGCTTTGTTTTTTGTCTTGGCTCTGGTCCTATCACATGGTCATGCAAGAAGTATAATGATCGCACACTTTCATCTATAGAGGTTGAGTACAGAGCAATAGTGCATGCTAGTCAAGAGATTCTATGGCTTCGACAGTTGATGACTGAGTTTGGCTTTCCTCCTGATCGTCCCACTATTCTATGGTGTGATAATTAGAGTGTTATTCACATTTCACACAACCCAATGGAGCATTAGCGCACTAAACACATTGAGCTTCATATGCATTTCATCCATCAATAGATTCAGGATGGTGTTCTCACTATGGAGTACATTCCCACTGACGCGTAGGTTGCTGACATCTTCACCAAACCTTTTGCATCTCTGCACTATGTTTAGTTGTGTTCTATGCTTGGGGTGATAGAAGTTGTCCTTGGGGGGTCTTGTTGAGGCCTTCCTTCCTTCATGTTTTTTTCAGCATGTTTTTTTATCTCTTTTTGGAGAGGGGTTTCTCCCACTGGGTTTTCTCCTTTATCTCTAGTTCATAGATATTTCCTTGTATTGGGTACCTGATCAGGTCTTGTTGCCGGAACCCATGTTTCCTGCTTTCATAGCTGTGCTAGGTTAGCTTACCTCCTGAGCTTCGCTTAAGGGGGGGTGTTAGAGTATCTATTTATCTTCACTTATTAATTAGATAATGTTGATTTAATTATTAAGTTGTCTATGTACTCTATTTTCACTTAAGTTGTCTCTTAGGTGCATATAATTAATATTTTATATTAATTATATTGTGCAACCTAGTTTTTACCTTTTTTGGGTTTCATTCACCTTTAAGGTTGAACTTTTGTAATTATTGTTTCATTACTTTGGAATACAATTTTCTCTCACTCCGCTAAGATTTTCCAAGTCTTTTCTTCTGTCTCTCTGGTTTCCTTTCAGCAACAGGTTATTTGCATGCAGGTGTTCTTGGCGATCTGTGAAGTTGGATTTCTCAACTTCTACATTGACTACTGTTGACCAAATCTCCCCATCCTTTGCAATTTGCCTATCCTCTGTGTTTTCCCGCCCAAATGGCTTGGCCCTTTTTAAATCTTGCTTTTATGTCATATCCTTGAGTTGCGCGACTGCGCGACGAGCTGCCAATCGCGGTCATCGCTCAGTCGCAACTTATTCTTGCATAGGTCCATTTTCTCCCCGAGTGCGTGACGAGCTGAAAAGATAATATCATCACTCAGTCACGAGCTGTTTTTAAGTTGGCATGTTATGGCTGTGAGTGCACAACTGAAGAGAAGTAATGTCATCGCGTAGTCGCAAGGCATCGTCAAAATCGGGTGATGAGCTCGCGAGTGCGCGATGAGCCGGAAGATCCACGTTGTCACACAGTCACTGGGGAAAAAGGTAAAAGGGAGTGCAGAGCGCGAGTGCGCGACGAGGAGAAGATTGCGGTCATCGCTCAGTCACTGAGCAATACACTCAAGGGAAAAAAAAATCGCGAGTGGGCAACCAAAAGGAAAGGTAGCTCATCACTCACTTGCCGAGCTATGAGGGTAGAAGGAAAATGGTCTACGAGTCTGCGATGAGTCGGATCAAGAGGTGGTCGCTCAGTCACTGTGGTTGTCAAATGAAGGATGAGAAGATCGCGAGTACGCGACGAGCTGGAAGAGCAGAGTCGTCGCCCAGTCGCCAAACATAAAGATAAATGAAAATACAGCTAGCGATTGCACGACCGAAGGAAAGGCTATGCTCGTCGTGCACTCGCCAAAGATAAGGGACAAAAGGAATGCAGCTCACGACTCAGCGACGAGCTGGGAGATGGACTCCTCGCGCAGTCGCGTAGAAAGGATCAAATGTTCAAAAGGATCAGCGACCGGGCGACTGACGAAGTAAAGTGGCTGGTCGCTCAGTCGCCGAGTAATAAAGACCCAGGGAGAACAGAGCGCGACTAGGCGACCACAGTGATTGTTGTGCTTGTCGCTCACTCACTGAGCATGGAAGATAAAGAAGAGGCAACCTGCGAGTGTGCGACCGAAGAAAGAAAGCCACTCATTGCCTGCTCGTCACTCAGTCGCCAAAGTAAAGGGAAAGAAAAGTTAGCTGCCCGCGACTGTGCAACCGAGTAAGAGGGGTAGTTGTCGCTCAGTCGCCGAGCAAAAAGATAAAAGTAAAAATGGGCTGCGACTGCGCGATCACAGAAAAAGGTGATGGATAAAGAGCTCATCGCGCACTCGTGCATAAAACAGAAACAGAATATGGAAGGTTGCGAGTGGGCGACCAAGCAAAGAATCAGATATTTTTTGTAGAGATCAGATTTTGAAAGGATCAGAGTATACCATTGACAGGTCAGAGGGTGTAGTCACTTGAATGTGCAAAGCAGTTATTGAACTTCAAAGACTTTTGTGACTCTTCTAGAGTGACATGGCCGCTTCTGCAGAGAGGCATTTATGTTGATATTTTGAGGGATGACTTTCAGTGGTATGTGGTGGCTAAGCAGGAAAAGATCTGACCTGGAAGTTATTGCTGGAAATGCAGTTGGCCTCAGAATAGTATAAGTATGAGTCAAGACTCATCTTGTAAAGGGTTGGAAAGTAGTCTGATATTTGTAGTATTTTTCTCCTGTGTCTAATTTCTTTTCATCCATGTGCTTCTCTTTTGGTTCTATGACAGCTTGCTGTTATTGTAATTACCTTGTGCCTCTTTCTGTGTAATTCATGTTTATCCTCTTTTGCAATCAATAATTGAGTAGATGTTTTACCCCTTATTGATCAA
>MU225566.1:142090-154658 GCA_018584345.1 Thuja plicata
ATGTAGTGCAGTTTCAAGGCAGAAGAAAGTAGGCCCTATCTTGGTGTATCACCTTTCCCTTTCAAGTAATTTCTTTCTGCATCTCCTTCTCCCTTTTCCTTGCAAGAGATAGTTTTAGGTGCATCCTAATAGTAGAGGAAGCTGGCCTTCTCCAGAGATTCAACCTCGTAGTTCAAGTCCCACAGCTTGGAGGTTGATTCCATGTTTCACTAGGTTGTTGTTAGAGAAGCTTTCAGCAAGGGTGCAAACCTAAGTGACAACAACTACCTCTTTGATTCTTGTGTTGTATTATGTGATGTTTTCACCTTCTTTCATTCTGAGATCATCAAAATTTCCTCTAAGGTTTTCTACCTTGGCTAGGTTTTCTACCTTGGCTCTCAGAACATTTATATCACCACCATGTACAAGCTTCAATTTATCCCACATCTACTTTGCAGTTGTGCATGTTTTCACATCTTCAAATTTAGCATCAGAGAGTGAGGAAGCATTCTCTATTATCATGCAGTTGTGCTCATGCTTCTCTCTCATTTGTTCAACTATGAGTGCTCTTATGGGAAACACATATTCAATATCTAAGTATTGAGTAACATCATTTCCAATACCTGATAAGTGGAGTCTTACCCTGCTTTTTTATGAAGCAAAATTGTCTTTGTTCAACTTGGGCACATCTCATCTGTTCATCTTGTGATTTTTATCTTAGGTCTTGAAACCTTCCATCTAAGAAAAAAATCTTTGATACCAATTGTTAGAATAACTGAGAGGGGGGGTGAATCAGTGGCCTCAAAAATTAATCCTTAAATCAACCCAAAAACTTATTACCACATTTATAAGCCTCTAGTTATCTTCATTCCTACAAGATGATTGCCTTTAAACATTAATAACATATAACTACTTCTTGCATTACTCTTTCAAACCTTATTCTTAATTTTACAGATTAGCAATCATTCTATTTATCGAAATACAGTAAATAACAAGTGTATACCGATCAATCCAGATTTACTTATGTGACATGAAAAACAATAAACTAATGACTCGTAAACATATTGACACATGGATTTTTAACATGGAAACCCTGTTAAGGGAAAAACCACTGGGACTGGTAACCCAAATTTTCACTCTTCTAAAGTGAGCTCGGTGAAGAGCCAACCCTGTTAAAGGTTACACATACACTGTTAGGTGTGACCTTGTTAGAGGATTTAAATGAATAGTTTGTCACTTAGTATCTGGCATCTAATGCTACCATCCTTGATCAAACACTCACTTAGCTTATCAATAGGCATCGGGCATATCCAATGCTACTTTGTATGATCAAACTTTTTGATACTCCTTGGGATGTATCTCAATTAGAAAATACTTTTAAGTCCTACTCAATTAAGAGACTTGATGAAAAATGGTTAAATTGAAACAATAAATTGATTTGTTCAGATATACAACTATTATTGCAGATTTTCAAATCTATTGTAAGTACATTACCTTTCTGATCAATGATATCAATTCAATACCTTTGCTCCATAATATTCTAGTCTGTGATGTTGTATCACTATTCATCGGTGTCTACATAATTTAGCTCTTTTCTCATCTTGATTGATCAGGTTTGAATGAAGACTTTCTTCTCCTTCAGAATCTCTATAGCGTCTATTCTCTTGTCACTCCCCTAATTCACATTGAATTATCTTGTCTCTTATATAGATATGATTTCACCATTTCTTGGCTTTCTTGATCTTGGCGTGATCCATAATTCCTTCCAATTAGATTTAAAGCAGAACTCATGTTTTATCTCGTAGAGATCTTCTTGCCAACTGGACAAAAAAGCTTTAAATCCTTTACTTATCTTTTGATGTATCTTGTCAACTAAAACAATTATAATTACCAATTAAGTCTATATTTAAATCTTGACAGCTAAGCCTTTTGTCATTTCTGAACTCTTTTTTTTTTTGGTCAATACTTCAGTTAGTCGTCGGTGACAGCTGACTATTCTGTCGGTGAGACTTTAGTTGTCTTAGGGATCTCCATCCATCAGTTTTGTCTATCCGTTAGGAAACATTGTAATTTTGTCCTTTGGGTTACAATGTTCTTTGCTCATCGGTTAACACTGTGACTTTGCTCAAAAGTAATGCTATGCTTTTGCTCATCGGGTAACAATGTGACTTTGATCATCGGTAATTTTGTGCTTTTTCACCTCGGGTAACACTGTGACTTTGATCTTGTTGGTTTACTCTATCCATCGGTGTGCACTCCGTTGGTGTATACAGTCACTTTGTGAATACTTAACTTTTATGCATTACTGATAGCATAGCCTTTGATTGATTGGTTCTTTGAAGTCTTTAGTAGTATGTACATGACCGTATAAATTATATCAAGTTGACATCATTGACAATACAATACATTAACTGATTTAATGTCTTCCATTAACTTTTTGTGTCTCGGTGATCATCAACATAACATCTTCAAACATTCAATCAATTGTAGTTCATCAATCTCTCCCTTTGGCATTGATGGAAACACACTACATTATCACACTATATTATCACTAATACAATATGAAATATAATAGTTTAAGTTCATCAAACTACCAATCTTATGTACTATAATTGATACAAATATATGGTCCTCGGTAAGCTCACATAGCTTAGATTTTATTCTTGCAGCACTCTTTCTATCTTCAATCCCTTCATTGGATAGATGTAGAATCTTTCTATTCTGATGTGATGTGTTCTCTTATTGTTTCAAACTCCCTCCCTTTGAAAACAATGCCAAACAAATATTTGACAGTAATGTCTAACAATCCTTTCTATCCATTCAATATATTCCTTGAATTTCCCAATCCATTAGCAATACAACAACTCTGGTGCTTGGTGTAGATAAATACCTTGCTATGTATAGATGTATCTTTGAAGTCCATCTCTTTGCTTGCATCAACATGAGTGATATTCTGATAATATCTAGGCTGATGCAACCTTCTAGTAATCTTACTGATCAGTAGACAAGGGTCTGACCCCTAGTCTCTTTCTCAAGTACTCAAATGCATCCTTGGGCAGTGGCTTGGTGAAGATATCAGCTAATTGTTCATTTGATTGCACATACTCAAGTATGACCTCCTTTTCTTGAACTTTTTCTCTCAAATAATGATACTTGATAGCAATATACTTTGTCTTAGCATGCATGACTGGATTCTTGGAAATGTTAAATGCACTGGTATTATCACAATAGATAATTACTAGTTCAAGAATTTTCATATTCATACCTTCCATAAACTGTTTGATCCATGCAATATTTGACCAATTTGTAGCAGCAGAAACATACTTTTCTTCTACAGTAGACTGAGAGATGCATCCTTGCATCTTGCTGATCCATGTGACAAGTCTTTCACCCATAAAGAATGCTCCTCCGGTTGTGCTCTTTCGGTCATCAATGTTTCTAGCCCAATCAACATTGGTAAAGACCTTAAGTTCAAATTCATCTTCTCTTCTATACCATAAGCCATAGTCCTTGGTATTCTTCAAATATCTTAGGATTCTTTTCACAACAGTCATATGTGATTCCCTGGGATTAGCAGAAAATCTTGCAACTATTCTTACTGCATGTGTAATATCTGGTCTAGTATGTACAACATACATGAGTTTGTCAATCATTGATCTCTACAAAGTTTCATTTACCTCAGGTGACTTTTCCTCCTTTGTCAGCTTACATCTAGTTTCCATCAGTGTTCCAACTGGCTTGGAATCTTCCATCTTGAATATTTTTAGCACTTCCTTGATGTATTTGGATTGTGTAATAAAAATGCCTTCATCTTGTTGTATGATCTGTAGACCAAGAAAGAACTTGATCTCTCCAAACATAGTCATCTCAAACTATTTTATCATTTCATTTGCAAATGATTTGCATAGCATATCATTGTCTCCAAATATGATGTCATCAACAAATATTTCAGCAATCAAAATGTTAGCATCAGTATCTTCCTTCAAATAAATATTACTATTTTCACTAGTTCTTACAAATCCAATACTTATGAGATAGGAATGAAGTCTTTCATACTAGGATCTCGGTGCTTTTTTCAATCCATACAAGGCTTTGTGTAGTCTACATACCATGTTCCTCTTGTCTGGATCAACAAACCCTTCAGGTTGCTCAATGTATACCTCTTCCTCAAGTATTCCATTTAGGAATGCAGACTTGACATCCATCTGGTATACCTTGAATCCTTTAAATGCAACATAAGAAAGTAATATTATCACTCCTTCTAGCCTAGCAACGAGTGCAAAGGCTTCTTCATATCAATCTCTTCTTCTTGTGCATACCCCTTGCATACTAGTCTTGCTTTGTTTCTAGTGACTACTCCATTCTCATCCAGCTTATTTCTGAATATCCAATTAGTACTGATGACATTCTTGTCATCTAGTCTTGGTACAAGTGTTCATGTCTTTTTTTTCTCAATCTGCTCAATTTCTTTATTCATAGCACTAATCCATTCTTCGTTATCAAATGCAGCATTAACAGATTGTGGCTCAAAATCACAAATTAGACATCTTGTGTTTAGAGACTTACTTCTGGTTCTCATACCATCCTTCTTGTCTCCTATGATCTGGTTTTTTGGATGGTTCCTTCTGACATACTTGGAAAGTATAGGTTCAATTCTTTGTCTATCATCTTGATCATTAATGTTTCCTTCATTCTGATCTCCATCGCTCGGTAAATTATCTTGAGCAATATACTATTTTTGGTATTTGCAGTCTAATGCTCGGTTCCAATATTATGTTGCTCAGGAGCTATAATTGTTTTTCGGGAAGAGTGTTAGTTTATTCATTGTAAACAAACTTTTTGTAGTCCTCTGGTTCTTTTGTGCTTTCCTTTTTATTCTTCTCTGCAAATTCATCTATCTTTACATTTGCACTTTTAACAATTTTGTTAGAGGCTTTATTGAGACATTTATAAGCCTTGTTCTTGGTGGAATACCCTAGAAAGATACCTTCATCACTTTTGGAGTCAAGCCTTCCATTTCTACCATCTTTTAAGATATAACATTGACTACAAAAGATCTTTAAGTAACTTACGTTGGATTTGTGACCATACCATAGCTCGTAGGGTGTTTTCTTGGTGTCTTTATTCAATTGTACTCTATTCAATGTGTAAATAGTAGTACTAAAGCTTCCCTCCAGAATATTTGAGTGATGTCTTTATCTATCATCAGTGTCCTTTAACAATCAATAATGGATCTGTTCCTTATTTCAACAATTTCATTTTGTTGTGGTGTTCTTGGTGCAGAGACTTGTCTTTTGATTCCATGCTCATTGCAAAAGTTAGTGAATTCATCTAAAATAAATTCCCCTTGTCTATCTGATCTTAAACATTTCAATTCCTTACCATTTTGTTTTTCTACAATTGCTTTGTACCATTTAAAAATCTTGAATGCTTCTGATTTTTCTCTTAGAAACATAACTGCCATCATTCTAGAGTAATCATCAACAAAGAGAATGAAATATCTATGACCATAGTAACTCTTTGTCCTCATGGGTCCACATAGATTAGTATGGACTAATTCTAGAATAGCATCAGATGTATGGGTTTTTCTTTTGAAACTAGACTTTTTCATCTTACCTTTTTGACAATTTTGGCACATGATATTGTCTGACTTTGACATGCTCGGTAAGCCTCTTACATTTCTCTTTTTTCTTATCTTTATCATGTTGTCAAAATTTACATGACACAATATTTTATGCCACAACCATATGTCTTCGTTTATAGCCATTAAGCAAGTGGTGTCAATATCATTCAAATAGAATAAGTTACCTTTGGTCTGTTCACCAGTTCCGATCAATCTTCTTGATTCATTGAAGATGTTTGCCTTCTTATTCTCAAATGCTACTCGGTGACCTGAATTATTCAGTTGAGAAACACTCAATAGATTATAATTCAATCCTTTCACCTAATAAGCATTTTCACATTTTATCATGTTATTCAACATTATAGTTCCTTTACCTTCAACTAGACAAGGTGTGTCATTACCCATTCTTACTATACCACCATTATAATACTCAAAAGTATTAAAATTTTCTATGTCACCGGTCATGAGGTGAGTGCAGCCACTATCTATGATCCAGATATCATTCTTTCTAACTTTAGACATGAGTGCAGTTTCTAGATACATTTCATCTTCATCTGAATAATCTTTTACTGCCACAAACACCATCTCAATGTATTCATCAAATTCGGTGCCATTATCTTCATCTTTGCATCTAGCTAGGTAACTAGCCTTCTTTCCTTTGTCCTTGTAGTCTCGGGTATCTCTTCTTTTTTATTGTTGGTTTCTTCTATAATCTTGATTATCACCTCTGTGAAACTCATTTTCAAACAACTTGTCATTACTTATGTCATCTTTTCTTTTTTTAGGAAATCTTGCAGCAAAGTGTCCAATCTCTTTACAATTAAAACATACAAGTGGTAATTTACCTTTTCCTCTCTACATTCGTCTAGCCATAAGTGCTTCAATTTCTTCAAGATCTTCTTCTTCACTTTCATTTTCACTATCTTTTCTCATAGTGTGTTTATGACGTGAGTTAATTATTCTCAAAGAAGATTTGCATGTAGACTCTATATTTGGTAAGACACTATTATCAAAGTTATTCATCTCAAATGAAATCAGTCTTCCAATCAAACTATCTAGAGTAACATTGTTTTTTTCCATTGCTCTCATTTCTTGTATTGCAGATACTCTAATAGCATAAGTAGGCAGTAAGGTTCTTAGAATTTTACTTACCAATGTCTCTTCATCTAGTACACCTTCAACTCCTTGGATAGCATTGACTACCTCTTTGATTCTTGTGTTGTACTATGTGATGTTTTCACCTTCTTTCATTCTGAGATCATCAAACTTTCCTCTAAGGCTTTCTTCCTTGGCTCTCAGAATATTAATATAACCACTATGTACAAGCTTCAGTTTATCCCACATCTTCTTTGCAATTGTGCATGTTTTGACATCTTCAAATTCAACATCAGAGAGTGAGGAAGCAAGCTCTATTATCATGCAGTTGTGTTCATGCTTCTCTCTCATTTGTTCAACTATGAGTGCTCCTATGGGAAACACATATTCAGTATCTAAGTATTGAGTAACATCATTTCCAATACCTGATAAGTGGAGTCTTATCCTGCTTTTTCATGAAGCAAAGTTGTCTTTGTTCAACTTGGACACATCTCATCTGTTCATCTTGTGATCTTTAGCTTAGGTCTTGAAACTTTCCTTCTAAGCACACAATATTTGATACCAATTGTTAGAATAATTGAGAGGGGGGGGGGTGAATCAGTGGCCTCAAACATTAATCCTTAAATCAACCAAAAAACTTATTACCACATTTATAAGCCTCTAGTTATCTTCATTCCTACAAGATGATGGCCTTGAAATATTAATAACACAACTACTTCTCACATTACTCTTTCAAACCTTATTCTTACTTTTACCGATTAGCAGTCTTTCTATTTACCAAAATACAGTAAATAACTAGTGTATACCGATCAATCCAGATTTACTTATATGACATGAAAAACAATAAAGTAATGACTCATAAACATATTGACACATGGATTTTTAACATGGAAACCCTGTTAAGGGAAAAACCACTGGGACTAGTAACCCAAATTTTCACTCTTCTAAAGTGGGCTAGGTGAAGAGCCAACCCTATTAAAGGTTACAAACACATTGTTAGGTGTGCCCTTGTTAGAGGATTTAAATGAATAGTTTGTCACTTAGTATTTGGCATCTAATGCTACCATCCTTGATCAAACACTCACTTGGCTTGTCAATAGGTATCGGGCATATCCAATGCTACTTTGTATGATAAAACTTTTTGATACTCCTTGGGATGTATCTAAATTATAAAAGACTTTTAAGTCCTTCTCAGTTAAGAGACTTGATGCTTCAATGGTTAAATTGAAACAAGACATTGATCTGTTCACATATACAACTAGAATTGCAAATTTTTAGATCTATTGTAAGTACATTACCTTTCTGATTAATGTTATCAATTCAATACCTTTTCTCCACACTGTTCTACTCTCTGATGATGTATCATTGTTCGTCGATGTCTACAAAATTTAGCTCTTTCCTCAGCTTGATTGATCAGGTGTGAATGAAGACTTTCTTCTCCTTCAGAATCTCTTCAGCATCTATTCTCTTGTCACTCCCCTAATTCACATTGAATTATCTTTTCTCTTATATAGACATGATTTCACCATTTATTGGCTTTCTTGATCTTGGCATGATCCACAATTCTCGCCAATTAGATTTAAAGCAAAACTCATGTTTTATCTTGTTGAGATCATCGTTCCATTTGGACAAAAAATATTTAATTCCTTTACTTATCTCTAGCTTTATCTTGTTGATTAAAACAATGATAATTACCAATTAAGTCTATATTTAGCTCTTGATAGCTAAGATTTTGTCATTTCTGAACTCTTTGTTCTGTTGGTCAATACTTCAGTTAGTCATCGGTGACAACTTACTGTTCCATCATTGAGACTTTAGTTATCTTCAGGATCTTCATTCATCAATTTTTTCTATCCATCAGGAAACACTGTAATTCTATTTGTCAAGTTACGCTGTGCTTTGCTCTTCAGTTAACACTGTGACTTTGCTCGTCGGTAATGTTGTGCTTTTGTTCGTCCGGTAACACTGTGATTTTTCTCATCAGTAATGCTATGTTTTTTCTTGTCGGGTAACACTGTGACTTTTCTCTTGTTGGTTTACTCTATTTTTCGGTGTGCACTCCATCAGTTTATATAGTCACTTTGTGAATACTTAACTTTTATACATTACTAATAGCACAACCTTTGATTCATTGGTTCTTTGAAGTCTTTAGCAGTATGTACATGACCATACAAATTATATCAAGTTGACATCAATGAAAATACAATACATTAACTGATTTAATGTATTGCATTAACTTTCTATGTCTTGGTGATCATCAACTTAACACCTTCAAACATTCAATTAGTTATAGTTCATCATGTTTGTCATTAATTGTTAATCTCCCACAATTTTTCAAAGGGTTAGTAAATAAATGGGTGACATTTAGCTTGGTTTTCTATCATGGTAAAAATTTTCACTGTAAGCAAGAGTATCAGAGTAGATGAGGTATCAACTTCTTTCTCGGAGCTTAGGGAATTTGCGTAAACAAACAAGTTAGTTGTCTTTCGATGGTGATCCTAATAAAGTTGAAGTTGTAATTTTGAAGAAATTTTTTTTGTAGAACTTCTATGTTCTCTTTGTTCTTCTTTCTTTGTGCCAATATCTTGGTTCACCATGAAACCTCCGCTCTCAAATTTTGGGTGTACTTCTTGCCTAATTAGTTCCCTGTCAAAGTGTGACAACAGATCCATGCACTCAGGAGTATTGGAAGAAATTAGGGACACAATTAAAAACCCAGTCCCTGGTTCAATGATAGAGAAAGTAGTTTGAAGTGGGCTGGCAAAAGATGTCGCATTTCCCATAGAGAATCCATGCCCTGAATTGATAGTATAGTTTGTCAAGTGTTACAGTAGGGAGGAGAAGTGTATCAAGAAGATAGATGGAAGCTCATTAGTTTTTATAACCAGAGATATGATTCAAACAAAAATGGGTATTCCTGAGAAGGAACCCTATGAAGGATGGACTACTGCTTCTTCTTAGTCCATTTTATCAACCCAGCAACAATTTTATAGGAATGAAATTGCACAGAAATGGTTGCTAAAAGCACAAAGAGGAGGGTCTAGGCTGCCTAAACCTCTGACTATAGACCACTTTAAACTAGAGGTTGGAGAATTCATAATATTACTCAACAAAATCAAGAGTAACTAGCATGCCTATTTTTGGCAAGATTGGATATATTTTTACATTTAGATAACCCTAGGTGGCCAGAGATTTATTGACTATGCTAACACTATTGCAGATGAACTTTGTCATCATTTGTAAAATTTATCAGGGAGGATTGGTTTACACATGTCTTCATACTTATTCAATGTGTTGGCATGCACCAGAGAATGTCAAGGCCTCTTTCACAAACCGCATGTTCCTAATGTGAAGGTATGGGACTATTATCCTCATTTGCAAAGGGATTTCTACACTGATAACTTCATGAAAGTAAACAAAATCTTTTCTAGGAGGTTGGTCTATGAGTTGCAAGGGAACACTGAACAGAGAATGTCAGAAGAAGATAAAACTTCATTAACACTTATGGGAGTTTCTTTATCTAGTTCAGAAGATCCAGTTACATTAGGGTCAAAGGATTTGAAGGTTAGCCATTCAGGCTTCCAAGGTATGCTCTAGATAGCCATGTCATAACTAAAGTAGGTCGTCACTTGGCTCATGTGCATAAGGGTGTGAAAGATAAGAAGGGTCGATAAAATTCAAGCTTCCCCATTGAGCTTGGGTTCTGCACTTGTAAAACATCATCGAATGCGCTTAACCTCGAATTAGAATTGAAGAAGTTAAATCTGAAAAATTTTGAAGCTAGGAAAGATTTTGACAATAGAGGTTATGCGGCCAAACACTTTAATTTGCCTACCAAATTTCAAAATCTTCCTCAAATGGAAGATTATTGGGAAAACTCCATAGATTACTTTGAGGTGAGAAGAAGGGCGTGGTTGAGATTCACTCTCAGCCAAGTTGTTACATTAAGAATAGACCTTGATATCACAGGAATAGAAGAAAAGGAAGGCGAAAGATAATCGATGATCAGTTTGAAAACAAAGTTAGGGGAACACATTTTTCTGAAGTCAACTAGAGTATTGATGAGAGAGACAACATACACATCAAAACTCTCAGTGTGATAAAAAGAACTGAGAAGTGGATTAATGAAAAAAGGCCTCCTATGCTAAAGAAGAACAACACATGAAGATCTTCCCTTGCCATTCATGTTAAAAATCCTATTCCCTCATCTAATATTGATGTTTCTATTGCAGTTTCATCCAAGACTAAAAATAAAAAGACTCACAAGCTCAAGTCTAAAAAATAGAGTATTTCTTGTATTGCCTCATCTGTATGAGTCACAAGAGCCAGATCCAAAAAAGAGAACATTGTGGTAGCTAAGGTAAAGTAGGTAATCACTCTAGATGAAATGGACAACCCAATGTCTGAGAAAAAAAATCAGATCCCTCCATCTAAAGAGGTTGAGGTATTGAAAATTGGCCAGTTTGATATCGGGGAATCTGCACCTGTTGAAATGAGCACTCCTCTATAGACACCACCTCTCATGCTCAAATGGTTGTAAACATCAATTAGGAAGAAAAGAAACACACTACCTATCACTCTACATGTGGAAGGTATGGTTAGAAAATGATTAGGAGCTATGGTCAAGCCAAAAAGAATCAGAATTGAGTCTATGATTGACATAGATGAAAAACTAAGGTGTTGGGTGGCTGAGCAAGTGGTTCCTAAAGAAGATAAAGATGTCAATGAAGCCACTACTAATGATTTCATAGTTGAAAAGATAGACCTTGGTGTTGCAACTAGGGAAGCGGATGCAAAGCACCTAGAAAAATCTACCAAAAAGATTCTATACAAGACTTTCAAAGATGAAAAGGATAATAAGGAACTGAAGGCTGCAGTAAGAAAATGGCATATTTCATACAGGAAATAAGGGAACCCAATCCCCTACCACTAGCCTAAGCACCTCAATCTTTTGACCCTCATTCCCCTGAAGTAAGAAAGACTCTAGATCAAATCCAGAGGAAAAAACTCATTGTTGATGTGTTCAGCAAATGGATACAGGGCATAATCTAGTGTGGAGGAGATTATATCACTCGGTTGATTCAAATGCATGGGACCATTGTAGCATCAATCTCAGAAACACTAATAGAGTCAGAAAAATGGGAGAAAGAAAAGAAAAAGTGGGCCAATGTGATAAATCAAATGAATTTGATTGAGAAGTATGGAATAAAAAATTTTCTTGCCAAAATTCTATTTCTAGGTTTAGATGAATATGTCCTCTATGTATCCATTAAGAGTATTGAATGATGAAATTAATTTATCAGAGCTGGAAATAGGAAGCTACCTATTTGTTGAATGAGTTGAAGGAGCTGACAGATATAATGCAAAAAGACCTGAAGTGTTTCAACATCACTTTGATGAGCGAAGATGGTCAAAGTATTAGAGATGCAGGGGAGATGACTTAAGAATTTGAGAAAGGGGTTTCATTCATAAAAGACAATAAAGACCTAACCACGGAAGATTTTATATCGATGGAAAACATTGAAGCCATGTTGGTGGTTTGTGTTGATCATTTGGAATCACACAAATGCAAAATTATTCAGGTATGCAAAGACAAGAAGGTGCTGAAATGGAGGATCATCCACATCATGCCACTATCCTCAATGTTTCTAATGCACACAAGGAGTGGAGGAACGCTTGCACCACCAATACTGCAAAGGACCCTTCTATGGGCTCCAGCTCATCTGCCACTTTGTGATTGTGTTCGGTCGATCTGGGAGTGTTTCTAGATTATTTTGCTCGATCTTTTTTTAGTATTTATCATCTCGAAGCTCTGGGAGAGATTTCTTGGTTTTTTTTTTAAGTTGTATGTTTTAAACTAATGGCTATATA
>MU225566.1:196178-207001 GCA_018584345.1 Thuja plicata
ATTATTTAATTCCTTTTCATGTGTCTCAGCTAAAGAGGGTGAATTTAATTTAATTAAAGTGCTAGGACTTTATTAATCAAATTAATTC
The DNA here is from genome assembly GCA_018584345.1 of Thuja plicata. Lineage (NCBI taxonomy): Eukaryota > Viridiplantae > Streptophyta > Pinopsida > Cupressales > Cupressaceae > Thuja > Thuja plicata. Next base: position 196,267 of record MU225566.1, read on the forward strand.
AATCATAGGGTTTGTTTAGCCAAATAGATATTTAGGAATATGATGTATGATTAATACAAATTTAGCATTTTCTGCATTTGACACTTAGGTCGAGTAGAGTCAGTGAAAACTCAGAATTGCCTAGTACAATAGAACTTTGATGATTTAGAAGAGCGACAAATGCAACAAAATTGGTTAGGGTTGTAAGATGCCAATTTTGGGGTGTTATATTTTGCCCCTCTTTGAATTGATGTGCGAGCAGCGCATTAATTCAAAGAATAGTCTGATGCCTGAAGCATAGAAGAAAGAATTTTGAACACCCAGTTTTGACCGTGAGGTACGAAAAATTAAACATGGCGTCAAGTGATTTGAAAAGCATGGAACACCTAGTTTTGACCGTGAGGTACGAAAAACTAAACATGGCACCAAGTGATTTGAAAAGCATGGAACACCCAGTTTTGACTGTGAGGTACAAAAAAATGAACATGCCCCAAGTGATTAAAAAGCATGGAACACCTAGTTTTGACCGCGAGGTACAAAAAACTAAACATGGCACCCAAGTGGTTAAAAAGTATGGAACACCCAGTTTTGATTGTGAGGTATGAAAAACTTAATATGCCCCAAGTGATTGAAAAGCATGGAACACCCAGTTTTGACTGTGAGGTATGAAAAACTGAATATGCCCCAAGTAGTGAGGATTTGATTAGATTGATTGGAATAGATTCAATGATGTAATCATCCTGCCCCCTCGAGAGCGAAATCGAAAGATGACATGTCATAATGATGATGAAGAGCAAAAAATCACAGATAGAAAGAACTCAGAATAGATTACAGAAGAATTTAGAAGATTCAGAATCAATTTCAAGTGATTCCAAGGTCAGGTTGACCAAGTTTGACTAGGGTTGACCAGAGTTGACTGTTGAAGAAAAAAGTCCAAGATTTTAGAAAATGATGATATGATAAGATTCCGACGAGAAAGCGAGGTCAGAAGGGTGACTACACAAGCGTCTGATCGCGTCAGTCCTGAAAATTTTAAAATGCGATTTTGAGCTATATAGAAGTGTTAGATTTTGATTTTGATCACGAAAATGGATTCAAGACGGTCAAATTAGGTAGTGGTGCAATTTTTGTGCAAAATGAAGCACTTTGAAAAATTAGGTCAAACCCTATATAAGGACAAAAGGGTCATTTTCAAATCATTTCAACCCTTTGACTTTGTGAATTGAGAGCTCTAAGTAGAAGACAAAATGGTGCTCCCCTATAGCAGCCATTGATTCGAGCAATCCAGGAGGCACAACCGGCCCGCAGCGTATGGACCACCTATAAGTAGTCAATAAACCTCTCCGCAAATCAAATTTTATGCATTTAGGTCAATTTTCTAGCATGTTTTTCACATTTTTTGGTAGTGGGTCACGGGTCGTGGCGCGAAGAAGTAGTTTCTTCGCGCGTGCCATAGGGAAAGCTCGCACAAAGAAACTATGTTTTGCGCCACTCGAAATGAATTTTCACACACGGGTGGACCCAATTTCATGCGAAAACCACCTGTGAAAGGTGTTTTCTCGTGCGATCTCAGATAAAAGATCATGCGAAACTAGAAATTTCGTGCGATATAAAGCACTTTGTCGTGTGAAAGAGAAATTTTTTGCACATGAAATGTTATCCTATCGTATGTGAAAAGGTCTACGTTGCATCCAAAAGTGATTATGTTAGCGTCATTAATGTCTGTAGGATGTCTTGAATGCTTTATTATCGCATTATGCTTTGATTATTGGTGAGTACTGATAGTGCTTTGTTGTTCATATGTCTTGCAGGTTGATTTTCTAGATATAGCATTTAGATTGCATCATCCAGTGATCAACAGATTGATAGCTCAGTTAGATGATGCTGAGACCACACACATAGCTACATTGGGATTGAGCATGCTATGTGATATACCCGAGATCCGGGTAAATCATGGATTATTGTGCGCATTGGTTGAGCATTTCCATTCAAAAATGAACACATTTTACTTGCCATAGGGGGAGTTGACTGTCACTCCCGAGGACATATACAGGATTCTCAAGATACCATTCGTTGGTACTAGAGTGGAGTACGAGACACAGCCCAAGGTGGGCACAACAACATTGAGAGAGATCTTCCAGGATGATCTCGTGATGGGCAAGGCTATCCCATGAGAGGAGCTGATTGGTTCATATGGTAGGACCCACAGGTTACCAATGGTGCTAGCATGCTTTCTTGGGTGCTATTTGATGCCAGACCATGGACAGCACAGTCTAGATTGCATCTGGGGCAGGATGCTATAGCTGATGATGGCCAGACCACGACATTATGGATGGGGCCAGTGTATGCTGGCACACATGTATCATGAGATGCATGAGATTGTCTATAGTGAGGTGAAGAGTATGGCTGCCAGAGTGTTTGTACTATAGATATGGGCTTGGGAGCATCTTCCCATTACCAGACCCATATGTGAGGATATGAGGCAGCCCTTGGAGCCTTATATATGTAGATACAGAGGCATGGTTACCCAGCCCATGCTGGGTAAGACTGATCAGTGGTGAGCTCAGCTCGATGACCTATCGGTAGTGATATGGAGGCCATGGAGGCTCATAGAGGCCTGGGATGATGCGGCAGAGTAGTTGAGTCACATGTTCAACTCTTTTGCAATGATAGGTCGCACCATCTTAGTGATTAAGAGATTTACTCTGAGGCGGGTATGGTGGCAGTATGGTCACCACAGGACATCTCACAGGATTACATGGTTTATTTGAGATTTATGGACGAGGTGAGGAGAGGCTGGGGTACAACATTGGACCAAGGTCATACTATAATAGACATCCAATCATTGGTACTAGCCCAGTGGGATTACCTGAGGGATGTAGCGGATGCCAGCGTCACTACTGAGTATAGAGAGAATTTTATTACTCATCCCTTCCTGAGGTTTACAGATCCAGTGGGTATAGTGGGGAGAGGACAGGTGGTACCCCCAAAGGAAGCATAGCCACAGGTGCAACAGGGACAGATGTCGCCACCACAGCAGAGAGCAGAGTCCACAACCCAGGATAGTTCAGGTAGCCATCCCCGCCTGACAGATGGGGATGGATGCAAGAGCAGGTGGCAGTGGTAGCACCAGGAAATCCTGGAGAAAGACTGTAGCACAGTTGGAGGAGCAGTAGGTACCTCCATAGGAGGAGGGGCAGCAGGAGGATCCGATGTAGGAGGATCAACCTGCGCAGGAGGCAGAGCAGGAGGCAGTGTAGGACCCATAGCGGCGCATGCGAGAGAGGATGAGGCAGCTCACTAGACAGGTGGGAGACCTCACGATATAGGTGGTTGTCTGAGATGCATGATTATTGGATCAAGACCGGGAGATACAGGATCTTCAGGAGCAGTTGCGGGAGTCACGAGAGGAGGTGCACCAGCAGACGGTGCGAGTAGCATACTATTACGCCTCCTACATAAGTGCGGTGCCCTACAAGGCATCACAGGTAGCCAGATTCTCTATTTATGTGAGAGGATCAGAGGGAGCACAGAGGGTGCCTCCTCTAGATAGGGTCCCACCTCCACCTCTGCCAGGTGACAAGGGAGAGGGCTACAGTTAGGCTGGTATATAGAGATAGGAGATCATAGGATATATCTGATGTGTTGGCATCTTTGTATGATATCACCATTTTGAGATAGATCATGCTCGAGTAGCACCATTTTGTATTTGTATCGACACATGATATATATATATATATAGATATATATATATGAGCTCATCTTTTGGTATCATCACATATTATATTTTGTCTTTTTATGAGATGTTTCCTATATGCTTAGATGTTTAGTAGAAATGTATGCAAATGGATAAATATGTTTGAAAGATATGTATGTAATGCACATGTATGAAATGCAAAGATGTATGTATGTAAATGACGTATGCAAATGTAATATGTAAATGAAAATGTAAATGTAATGTATGATTGATTATGAAATGGGAATATGAATATGGATATGGTACTAACATCTCATGTAGGACAACGTATGCTAACCAAAAGGACATGTGAAGAAATGAGAGCGAGGATCAAACACCTGTGCAGTGGTGATGAAACATGAATGGTGAAGAAGAAGAACTCTCCAAAGTATGAACCCAGAAGAATGCAATGAAGAGAATACTGAATCCTTGCCACAATGCAAGTCTAGAATGAAAATGCAATCCTATGCTAGATGCAATATGAAGGTGCAATTCTAGGACATGGTTGTGAGACCCATCATATATTTATCATCATTGAGAATTTTTTGGAACATCAAAGTCGATACAACCCTTACTGGTGCCACAATGCAACCATAAGGATATGAATATGACTTATCATCAGATAAAATGTAGGAAATGAACGTAAGCACTAGGGGACAAAAGCCAAGATGACCTAAACATTGTTTCCAATTAATGTTGCAAGAGTACACTAGTATCGAGGCATTCAAAGCCAAGATAACCATGAGTGCAATCATGCGTAAACATACAGATCAACAAGAAAAACAATAACAAACATAGCAATAACAAGCAAGGAGATAATACCGACCTCACCATGGCATACAAATAAACAAGATCGAGGGATGTGAGGCTGTTCCACCTTATTGTGGGAGCTCTTATCACATACACCCTATTTATTTTATGCTACCGGATCATCGGGACTATGCCAAAAAGCAGTAGACAAAGAAAATGTCAATGAAATCCATAAGAATAGACAACATACAAAGAAATATTCAAACATAGATAAGCCTGTTTTAAAGTTTTCAAATGTAGATGTGTATGAGGTGTTGAAAAAACACCATTGTGCTTGTGCGTGCATTGTGTTTGAATGTTATCGATAGGTGTTTACATGTGAGATATCCAATGTGTGTTAAAAACACAGATGTGTCCAAAGATAGTGTTAAAAAACACTGTTATGGTGGTGTTGAAAAATACCAGTTTGTGTCAGTAGCGAGTTTTCCTTGAGAAGTGACAAGATTACCGACTCAAGTGTAAACCAGAGATGTGATCAAATGGGGGACCCATGCCCCAAGTAATGATTACTGACTTGACGTATGTTGCAAGAAAAAATAAGATGTGATTGCCCCCAAGCGTATGGCGCTGAATTAGTGACAAGTCAAGAGGGTTCACAAAGGAACCAGAGTGTCACAAAAGTGACCAAAAGATATTTACAAACTAAAGCATAGAATCATCAAGACTGAGTATCGATAGATAGAGCATGTGAATATAACTCCAACTGGAATGGATGTGAGAAATTTTGATAGAATAGCGACAGTAGGAAGATGCAGTGAGAACCACTAGTGACTGACGCGAGAGAGATGCTCAAAATGAAGTGATCATGGTATAAGCTATACATCAGTAGGCAGACGCAGTGAGCACCACTAGTGACTGATGTGAGAGAGATTCTCAAGAATAGAGAGCTCTGTATAAGCTAAGTGACAGTAGGAAGATGCAGTGAGTATCACTAGTGACTGTCACAAAGAGATCCAAAAGATAATAAGACAATGCCCCCAAGACTAGGAGGGTTGCCCCGAGAGTATGACCAGTTTCAATCCATGTGAGTTGGTGTCTTGACAGGAACTAAAAGAAAATGTAAGCAGGAAAGCGGGAGTGCGGGAAAGCAAATGCATAAAGCCAAGGGGTGTTGCGATAGATATAGCATTGTGGAACAAGAGGCGCCTATTTACCAAGTTTTTACCTTCTTGGCAGAAATTCTTTTTTTTTTGCTACCATGACGCCTGTTTGCCAGGTTTTCATCAATGGCACCTTTTTTTTTTCTCTTTTTTTGGTACTTTTCAATTTTTAAATTTTTTTATATTTTTGGAATATATAATTTTTTTTGGAGATACATCAAAGTGCCTATCGCTAGGTTTTCACTAAGATGATCATTTTTTCAGGACTTTTTCAGATTTTTAAGATTTTTTCAGGACTTTAGTATATACATGACCACACTGAAGATGTCTCAGCTATAGAACCACTTCAAATGAAGAGCGTTGATGGGCTCTTTGAGTTGTTCTCCTTCAGTAGTAGAGATTTGATAGGTACCAGACCCAAACACTGCAGTAACAATATATGGACCGAGCCAATTAGGTTCAAACATACCTTTTTGAACCTGATGTTGCTCATTTTTAGGGTTCTCTCTCAGAACGAGATCACCCGCTTGGAAGTCTCTTGGGCGGACCTTCTTGTTATAGCTTTTAGACATCCTCTTTTGGTATGCTCTTAGGTGATTGAACACCACTTGGTGACGTTCATCAAGTAATTATAGCTCTTGTAGCCGAGATATTCTAGTATCTTCATCAGTGATGAGGCCCTTTAGAGAGACTTGCAAAGAAGGAATCTTGACCTCAATAGGTAGCACCACATCTGCCCCGTAAACCAATGCATAGGGTGTAGCTCCTGTTGGTGTTCTTATGCTTGTCCTGTATGCCCAAAGAGCTAGATTGATCTGGAGATGCCAGTCTCATCTAGATTTATGTACTGTGCGATGCAGGATCTTAAGGATTGTTTTATTGGAAGCTTTCGCTTGTCCATTACCCTGAGGATAATAGATGGAAGACCAGTGTTGAGTAATTTTGAACTTAGAGCAAAGCTCTATCAAATTCTTATTTTTAAATTGTCTCCCATTATTTGTGATAATCGCTGAGGGTACACCATGCCTACAAATGATATAATTAAGAATAAACATTGCTACTATTTTTCCACTGGCAACGGTGAGAGGGACTGCCTCCACCCACTTAGTAAAATAATCTGTAGCTGTAATGATAAAATTATGTCTGTTGGAGGACAAGGGGTAGATCTGACCCACCAAATCAAAGGCCCATTGTTGAAATGGCCAGAAAGTAATGAATGGAATCAGCTCCTTGGCTGGAGCATGAATCAGGTTTCCATGTAATTGACATTGTTTGTAGGACTTGGCAAATTGTGTTGCTTCTTTTTCCATGTCTGGCTAGTAGTAACCAGCTCTAATAAGTTTGCGGGCCAATGTTAGGCCATTAGAATGTGACCCACAGATGCCTTCATGCACCTCTACTAATGCTTGTTTGGACTCATCGGGTTCTAAACACCTAAGGAGGGTACTGTCTAGACCACGTCTATACAAGTCATTAGCAATGATGACAAACCGTGAAGTACTATGGATTAGGCGACGTTTCTCATTCCAAGAGTAAGTGTCTAGAACAATCTGGTCATGTAGGTAGGAGAATATGTGGTGGTAGCGGGATGAGTCATGTCCTATGATAGAATAGATCATTCGGGGGTCAGGGGAGTCATAGGCTGGGTAGCATAACGTCTCCATTAGGAATTCATGTCTAAAATTATTTTTAGGCATTTGCAGCATAGAGGCAAGAGTAGCCATGGTGTCTGCTACTTTATTATCAGCCCTCAAAACCTATTGAAATGTGATGTGAGTAAAATACTATTTAAGATCATCAACCAACCGTTTGTAGGGTATCAAATTGTCATCTCTTGTCTGATAGATGTCATTGACCTGATTGATGACCAATTGGGAATCTCCAAGAACATTCAGTTCATCCACGCGCCACTCAAGGGTGATCTTCATACCATTGATGGGAGCTTCGTACTCAACAATGTTGTTTGTACAAGGAAACATCATTTTGTATGCTTTTGGTAATGAGTATCTTTGAGGTGTAATGAACAAGATCCTGGCACCTGACCCCTACTGGGTAAATGAACCATCAAAGATCATAGTCCACGAGCGATGTGTAAGAAGGAATATGGACTCATCTGGAAATTCAATGTGCAATGGTTGATGATCAACTAGAGGTGCCTCAGCCAATCGATCTACTATTGCTTGGCCCTTAATGGATTTCCTTTCAACATATTCAATATCGAACTCACTGAGAAGCATGACCCATTTGGCGAGTCTACCTGTGAGGGTAGCCTTACTGAGCAAGTATTTTAGAGGGTCAATTTTAGCAATCAAACGTGTAGTATGAGACAACATATAGTGTCACAATTTTTGTGAAGCAAACACTACTGCAAGGCAAGCCTTCTCTATAGTAGAGTATTTTGTTTCATAGGAGACCAGAGTCTGACTAATGTAGTAGATAGCCCTTTCTTTCTTGTGCTGATCTTCCTTAGCTAATAGGATACCCAATGATGTGTCCATAGCAGCTATGTAAAGTATAAGTGGCTTCCCATGAATGGGAGGCATCAAGATAGGCGGGTTAGAAAGATACTACTTGATTTGTGTGAACCCTTCATCACATTCTTTATTCCATTGGTAGGTCACACCTTTGTGTAGATTCTTGGTAAATGGTTGTGACTTATCTGCTAGTTGAGAGATGAAATGCCTGATAGACTGTAGGCGGCCTTGAAGTCCTATCATTTGTCTGATATTCTTAGGTGGCGGAATTTCTAGAATATCTTGTACTTTTGCAGGATCTACTTCAATACCCTTGGCATATATGATATAGCCAAGTAGCTTACCAGATGTTATGCCAAAGGCGCATTTCTTAAGATTAAGTCTGAGACTGAATTGTTCCATATGGTCTAGGATAGGTCCTAGATCAGCAACATGTTTATTTGAGTGCATACTCTTAGCCAAAGTGTCATCCATGTAATCTTCCATAGTTTTATGCATCATATCATGAAATATAGTGGTAACTGCTCTCTGATATGTAGCTCTGGTGTTTTTGAGTCTGAAGGGCATGACATTCCAATAGAAGGTGCCCTAAGCACATGTGAAAGCTATTTTCTCTTGGTCCTCTGGTGCAATCTTTATCTAGTTATAACTAGAGAAACCATCCATTAATGAGTACATTTCATATCCAACTATCATATCTACGATCATATCGATGTTTGGCAATGGAAAATCATCCTTCAGACATGCCAAATTTAGGTCTCTAAGTCTGTACAGACTCTAATAGATTTGTCATGTTTGGACACTGAAACAATATTAGAGATCCATTCTGCATAGTCAATGACTCTGATAAACACTGCTTTGGGCAATTTCTCTAACTCAGCTTTGACAAGTAGAGCTACATGTGGATGCATCTTGTGAAGCTTCTGCTTGACATGCTTAACACCTGGTGTGATGGATAGATGATGCATGATTAGATTAGGGTCTAATCTAGGCATATCTGAATATTTCCATGCAAAGTTAATCTTTTTCTTTCTGAAGAATGTGATGAATTCCTCTCTTTCAGCCTCTGATAGAGATTGTGCCAAGTGAATGATCTGCAGTTCTGCCTCTGTACCCAAGTTGATAGGTTGAGTTGGTTCAATAAGGACAGATAATCTTTCCTAAAAATGACTAGGAAGCGCATCAATTATCTCATCCTAGGGTGCCTCAGAGAGGTTTTCACCCTTGGATACGTCATTTATTTTGACTATTTTTGGCTCCGATACTACCACCAGGTGGTTTTCACCATCAGAGAGCCTATTTTTTCTTCTTTTTATTTTGTGACTAAGATACTTGATGTCAGCCTCAGTCATGTTGACACTTGCTTCACTGGTAGGAGATGTTACAGGTTTGACGACATGTAGGTAACAAGAAAGAGAATAATCATTCTAGAATGTAAGGACTTCATTGGATGGGGAAGTGGAGTTCCAGTCTATAAGCTCAGGATGGTGGAGTGAAAGAGGAGTGATGGGTTCAAGTGCGTTCACGGTGTGATCATCAAAGGCAGGAACAAGTAAGTCGAGACCCAAAGTGATATCTTCCAAAGGTATAGTCGAATCCCTTTGATTCCTAATGACTGTAGTAGATGACACATCAACACCTAGGGAGTCAGACTCATGTGGCCCTACACTAGACCATTCACCTACTTTCAGAAGTGGCATAGGATAAGCTGTCGAACTCATATTCATGGGAGTCTGTTTCATCATTAGGTCTCATGTCCAGGATGTGAGTAAAATCAACTCTTTGTACCCAGTTGGGATGAGTTCTTCCTAGAAATTCTGCTATGGTCAAATAAGTACTTGTTGACCCAGATACCTCAGTAGTGTTTGTATCATCACTTGCCTCTTGTGTAAGGAGAAGTGACTGGCATTCTTGATCAAACCGCTCTTGAAAGTGCGGTGGTATGAATAAATCACTCTGATGACTAGGGTTCAGAGTATATATATATTTCCACTCTTCATAAGTTAATGGAGTAATTGAAGTAGTAGTATCAGAGTCACTGTTAGTGTCTATAGTACTGACACATGGCACAAAGTTGTCTGGTTCAGCAAAGAATGCTGCCAGGTCTGGTGGAATAGGATAAGGAAATGTATCCTCATCGGAGCTATCATCATGTTCTGCAATTTGAGGTGTTTCCTCAGAGATTGGTTTCTTATCTTCTTGAGGTATAAACTTATTTATTCCCAATTGGAATGTGATTTTTTGGAAGCCTATACCTGTAGAGTCACATGTTCTGCGACCAATAGCTTCAAGTGGTGCAATCAAACCCTTATGATTTGCACCTATGGGGCCATCTCCTTTATAGCCAAAATGTTCCATGATAGATAAACCCTTTCCATAATTCTCATTTTTCATGTCATAAGCAGGAATAATTTTAGAGTTGTCTTCTCCTTTGTAAATCCAAGCCTTGATGGCTCTATTTTTAGCTTCTTCTAATGGCACTGTAGCTTGTACAAAGGTACCACCATAATTTGTTGGAGGGGAAGCCATAGAAGGTTTAGTTTTCTCAGAAGGTCTCCCAAAATAATGGGGAGACAAAGGCAAAGATGTGATGGATAATACAGGTCCAATCTGATATCCTCCCATATCAGTTTCTT
>MU225566.1:232334-245545 GCA_018584345.1 Thuja plicata
TAATTATTTGATTAGCAGATGGCCAGAATAGACAAATAAGAAGGATAAATTGATCAAATATGAATGGTTAATTTTAAGTGTTTATAGATAGTTTTAAATAGTGATACTCTCCAAATATTTAAAAAGGTAAAGAAGGGGAAGACAAATAAGTGAAACAAAAAATAACATTATAAAGATCATCAGATTATTTCCATAAATATATTAGTGTCAGTAATCTCTGTAATTTATGGCTGATTAGATTCTTTATTTTCATTAATGGAGGATGAATGCCTTCATGCACTAAGCCTAACTAGAGACCAGTAATTATTCTAGTTTGCATATCATATCATCGTGTTATGATCTATTTTCTTCTGCCTAAATTTAAGGTTGTCAATTCAATCTTCACGTAGTTTCCTATTGCAAATGGTGGTTTTCAACATTGTATAAGTCAGCATCATTAAGCATATTGTAATCCATTATGGAATGAGAAATTAGATTCTTTCAGAGCTTTTTCCTTGTTCCATGCTCTATTTTATATGTTCCTTCAGCAAGATCTATGCAATCATAGCTACAAAATTTTACTACAAAATACATAATATTTTTGCAAGAAGAAGTATATGTTGGAGATAATTTTATTATAAATGATATTTAGTATGGTAGATTTGACATCCTATTATTTTATTTTTTAATGAATACAAAGAAATTTTTTTACAAGAAGCGAATACAGGCAATAGACTGTGAATTACAATAAAAAAGCACAATGTCCAGATTATACAGACAAAAGAACAAAGCACTCTTTGTCACCAACAATACAAGATATACATTCAGCCACAAGATATAAAAAATAAAAATATGACCATTAAAAGCAGGAAAACCCATTAAATTTTGACCAAAATAAATTTGCAACTCCCAGTTATTATTTTGCACCTACGAAGGGCTTGCGAGACCTCTGTACACTGCTCTTGATCGAGACTAGACTATCATAATGCTTGGGAAATGGCAACTAAATTTTGGCAAGTCAAAAGGTGCTGGAGGGAAGTGCCACTCAGGGTTAAAATTTGTCCCCTGTTTTATGGCGTTTCACTTACTGAATTTCATTGCCTCAATAGAAGAAAATATGGAGTGGACTTCATACATCTAAAGCAAGTAAAGATAATCTACCAAGTCAATCCTTGAGTAGAAAAGTACATTAGAGAACAATACCCGGTTGGTGTTCTAGTGATTATTCCTGTTAATCCTCCACCTCAGTATGCTTTTTATTTTGGCTTGTATATTTGTAATATATTATGTCATTAATATTAGTTCACACAATTTTAAGTGATGTTGATTTTATTTAAGATGTTTGGTCAAAATTTGAAAAAAACTTACATTCAAACAGTCCCCACAAAGTGTATCTAAATATTCAGAATGTTTTGGTTTAGACCTATTATCAGAGTATGTCAAGGGATTACTAAATGCACCTGGTCATTAGTAGAAGATAGTAAATTTGGCCATACATGGTGTGAGTAGGATAGGTAAAAATGCCTTGACTTTAAGACTATTTGCTAAGCATTGGTCTCATAGTTTTGAAGTGTTTAAGGTTCAGATTTGCAAGGCTGCTCAGCAGAGGCACTGAGAAACCAATTAGTGAAGGCCCAATACAGAGACATTTTGCACCCGTATACCTCTTCGGCTAAGAGCCAAGCACTGTTGCGTATCCACGGCAAGTCTAGTCAAGAATTTTCATTTATTTCTTAGATCATAATGGGATTGTGGAAAAGGAGGGAAATATGAGAGAGATGAAGCACCAAGGAAGATAATATATATCAATAGGTGGATGCAAGTCTTCAAGTGATTGTAGCCAAAGATTAAATAAATATAGAAAGTAATAATAACAAGAGTGAGTATTTTCTTTCATTTTCACATATATACTAGAATATTAAACCTTAATAAAATATTAGTGTATCTTCTTCAACAAATTAATAAGTTTTAGGATATGTTTATTTAATCTAGATAAATGGTGAATATGATTAACAAAAATAATTTATATCTTATAATCAATACATTAGAATCATTCAAAAACAAATAGTAAGATAGAATAAAAGATTATCCTATATACAACCACAAAGCTACAATACTACAGTATTGGGGTATTCAACCTTATTAATAGAATCCAAGACTAGTTTATGAAACTTGGGTTTCATAGAGGTAGTGACAAATGAGGCTAGATTTAGCCTTGGAATTCCATCTACTAATAATTGGGAGATGTTTTCCATAACAAGCCAAATTATGATGTTTCTATCAAGATTCAACTGTGTAGTTTTCGAGTCAAACTCATTGACCCATGTTTCATGAGAAATGGTTCACAAGAACGTGTCTCTCATGAGAATGAATGGTACACTTAGCACTTATTGCATCTAGGTAATTCTCAAAGAGGTGAAGTATTGAGCCTTCTTGGGATGTCACCCATCCTAGTACTACTCCAACTTAAGTGTTCTTAACCATGGAGTTTTCCCTAAGATTAAGCCCACTTAGATTTATACCTTAATCTTGGGGGAACTTCACAGTTAAGCACACTTAACTTGGAGTAACTTACAGATGAAGGGTACTCCCCTTATTCAACCAAACACACTCAACACAACAAGGAAATAAATAGAAATATTGCAAGAATAGAGCAATGGCAAGAATAGAACACATGCTTTCTATTATCTTCATTGAAATGAAATTACAATATTCATAAAAATAACATGCTACAACCACATGGGCATTTTCATTACAATAATCTGCAAGATAGAGCCATAGGCTACACTTCTGGTACCAAGACCTAAAACCCCCCTTCTTCCCTATATAATTAGCATAATTAACCACCTTAGAAGATTCTAGAAAGTGAAATTTTCTCATTTTTGACACTTGGCAGTTCAATTTCTTGTCTTAAGTGATTTTTCTCCCTCTTCCTTTTCTATTGAAACTTGAGTCCTAATGGCTCAACTTCTGAAAGCCATAACTTGTGAATCGTTGAGTCATTTGACTATTATAACCCCATTTTCTAAACCTCTCAAATCAATCTAAAACCTTAGGATCATGAAACACTAGTCAATAGGTCAAATCCTCTAAGGCCTTCAAAACTAAGTTCAAAGTTTTTGTACCACCCCGCCAAAATAGAAAATTAAATATCTTTAAAACCATACTTGATCAAGTACCATGAAACTTTACAGGTAGACTTATACATAAAAAATGAACCTCAAAGGAAGAAATTGGAACAATCCGTGCTCAAATGAATAACTTGCTATAAATAGTAAAATTTCCAAACATAGTAACCCTACCCAAAGATAGCCCTTATTAAAAAACTATCCAATGTTTTTGGGTGATGCAAGATTGCTCTTACACCCTAGATGTTCTAGCACTAGGCACTCAAGGTAATTTGAGAAGTGACCTTGTCACATCTCAAGTGTGTAGAGGAAAACCAAGGCAGACAACCTCTTCCTTTGATAGCTAAGATGAACCTTCAATAGGTCATCCTTTCTATTTACCCAAGTACTCTTCATATTGCTTGTTTCTTGTGCTTCCACCCACACATCTATCCAAAATATCATCTAGCTCTTCTGTAGCTGAAGTAGGTAGTGGAATATTCCACTATGCTTCTATTATTCATCTTCCATATTTCCTTCACAATACTCTAGTCAAATCTGAATTTCTAAACAAAGCCTAAAATATTGAGTTCACTGGGCAACTCTACTTCATAAGCATTTCCTAAATCATGCTTCTTCAAGTTCGCATAGCCCAAATTTAATCTTCAACTTATTGTATGGTCCCACTAGAAATCTCTCCTTTCTCAAATGAACCATAACTTCATCTCCAATCTAAAATTACTTGTCTCCTTTTCTGATCTATCTTAGCCTTGTACTAAATATTTATTTTATTAATATGCTTCCTTTTCTCTTCATACACATTCTTGAGTTTCAACACTACTCTTTTTCTCCATTGTCCTACTTCCTTAATTCTAAAGCATTTCTAAGGCTACTTTTATATACAATTTGGAATTCGTGATTTTCCATTGCTCCTATGGAAAAAATTATTGTATGAAAAATCATGTGGTAAAATCAAATCCCATCCCTTCAATTTATGTCCAACAAAGCATTTCAATAGATTTCCCTAAATCCTATTCACCACTTCTGCCTGCCCATCAATTTGTGGATGGTGCGCTGAGCTGAACTTCAAATATGTCTATAATTTTTTCCAAAATTTCCTCCAAAAATATCCAAAAAACTTAGTGTCTCGATCTGAAACTATGCTCTTTGGTAGACCATGCAGTCTCACCACTTCTCTAAAAAATAATTTTGCCACATGAATATCATCATTAGTCTTTCTAGAGTGAATGAAATGTGACATCTTTGAGAACTTGTCTAGCACCACAAAAATGGAATCATGCCCTCTTTGAGTGCTTGGTAAACCAAGAACAAATTCCATACTAATATGCTCCCATGAACTTTTTGGTACATGCAATGACTAATATAACCTTGTATTATGCCTTGTTCCTTTTTCCATCTGCCATATTCTACAACTCTGCACAAACTTCTTAACATCTTGTTGCAATTGTGATAAAAACAATTAAGGAGAGAGAAAGTGATGAAAATACATTAAAAATAAATAAAATAAATCATAAATTTACTTTTTGTAACTTATCCTTTATCAAGGTGCATAGGTGATTTTTTAGAAGTTTCTAAAAAATATCCTATTTAATAAAAAGGCTTTAGGCATTTATTAAATTACATTGTGGATTTAATATTTGTAGCAAGGTAGTTACGCCTACCTTTTATCCCACATTTCTTGTGTTTGTAATCTCTTGGGTGGGAACTACTTTAGATACTCATGGAAAGCAATTGTAAAGGTTGTCAGAGTTTTTGTAAGATCCTCAAGAAGAAAGGATTATATGCTTATAAATTTGTAATCTTGTGAGCTCTAGTTTGAGTATTTGAAAGCCAACTTGTCTAATGTTGAAGAAGTGGTGGAATATTAATTTCCAATAGAATAATAGAGATTCAACATTTTCTCTTGCATTTCGTAAGTTTTTCTTGTGTTACTATTGGGTTATCTTTGGAGAGGGTTTGTAACGATCTCATATTATAAGAAGTGTAGTGATCTTTTTTAAGAAGTTGCAAGGATTTCATCCTCAAGAATTTGGAAGCATTTTCATCACCTTTAAATGATATCAATCCATAATTTGTAAAGAAATTTATTTTCTCTTTTCCTTCATGTTGTTTTGTCTTTGGTTATAAGTTGGTAAGGGTGGTGTGACGCTTCATTAATTCAGGACAAGATGCAAATGTAAAAACTAGGCATGTAATATGGTAATAGATTCAGGTACCATTGATAACATTGTATCAGTTAGAATGGTAGATAAATTGAGGTTAGAATTACCACAATGAGAGGCCATATAAAGCATTTTTGTTGAATAGTGATCAGTCAATTATGGTGAAGGAGCAAGCCTTAGTTGAGTTTCAGATTGGTGCATATAAGGACAAATTTCTTTGTGATGTTTTGCCAATGATTTATTGTCATTTGTTTCTTGGAAGGAAGAGGCAGTTTGATAGGTATACCTTACATGATGGTAGGAATAATGTATATGATATTGAGAAATATGGAACCAAGTTTACACAAAAACTATTATAGTAGGATGAACCACAAGAAAAATTGCAAGGATAGTAATGATGTGAAGGAAGGAGTTTTTCAAGCATGAGGAAGCTAAAAATAAAGAAGGCACAACCACTAACAGGAAAGAAAGAGTTGAGATAGAAAATATAGACAGGGATATAAAGTTTAAAAGGAAATAATATAATGAGTTGGTGAAGAAGATTGAGATAGTGAAGATTCAAGATAGGTTTGGACAGTATCATTAAGAAAAAGGAGAGATTAGATTGTGGAAAGGGAAAGAAAAAAGAGGGTGCAGGGAAGTAAAATACTTTCACACTAAAGGTATGTAGATCTGATACAAATGTTTTTGAGAAATAATTTCATGAGGCAGAGTTGCCTAGGGAAAGGCTAGTTTGTCTTAGCAAGGTCACAATGGAAGATGCATATGGCCAACTGATTAGCCAAGAAGATGAAAAGTGATAGGTGTTTGATAGTAAATAAGAAGGAAGACCAAAGGGTAGAGAGTTCTTAGAGGAAGAGATCATCATAAAGACATTGAATTATCCATTATAAGAAAAAGAAGAGAAGGGGAAGAATGGTACTATCATAAAAGGGATGGTGAATACTAAAAATACAGGGTTAAATGGTTTAAAGATAGTGATGAAAGGAAAAGCTGGAAGACAAGATAAAACATGTAAGTTCTATTGGCAAGTTGTGGTGCAAGAGAACCTAGGGTTAGAAGCCCTTCTTTTTGTTGTGTTGTGTTTCCAAATAGTTTCTAAAAGAGTTTAGGGGAGTTTTGGAACACTTTGAAATATTTTAGGAGTGTGTTAAGTTTTGTATGTGTGATTTTGACCCAAATGACCTTTGCAAGGTCATGATGTGCAAAATGGGTCTAATTATGTGTTTGGCAGTCAAAGTCCTTAGAAGGAAATTTTGGAAGTGTTTGGGGTCCTAGGACATGTTGTGGGATCTTCTAGTGTCCAACCAATGCATTAGAATGACAAGAGAGAAAAAATGTAAAAAAAAAAGTGCAAAAGTTGGTTGAGCAACTTTGCAACTTTTAAATGTTGCTCGACAACATTTTGCAAGAAGTTGTAAAAATACGCAAGAGGTAGTTATGATTTGGTTTAGATATCTCTAATCCATGGTCCAAACATATTTAAGACACTTGGTAGCCGTGTAATGAGGTTGCTTACCTATTAGCAAATTTTGATAAGCAATAGAGGAAAATAGTGATTGTATTTACTAGTTTTTGTGTCCAAGCATTGTCTAATGGATTTAATTAGATTTTTTTTTGTACAATTAGGTTCTAATAGTTTATTTCAAGCACTATATGGTAGTGATTAGCTTCAAGTTATTTTTTTGTAGATGCATGTAAATATTCTTCCTGTTCTGGGTTCACTCGACCAGACAGGACTGTAAATAGAAACATGACTCCCTAGCCATTTCCCACATTGTAAAATCTCTATGCCTTTGAGATATTGTAGAGGAGTCATTGTAAATTAGTTTTTCTTTTTTTTTAATAGGTTCTTAAGAGTCAATGTCAAATTATGAGCTCTTCCCCTAGGTGAGCTTGGCTATAGCCTGGCTAGGGTAAATTGAGAAAGAGTGGACTCCATTAGAAGGGTTTGTTAGAAGGAAGTGTTCCAGCGCATGGAGGTTTGACTTTGCAAGAGGGAACACCTCTATGTGCAATGGTGATGATCAATGAATTCATTTCATTAATTTTTGAGAGAAGTTCTTTCAAACAAGCCTATTAGCCCTATAATTAAGGACTCAATCCCTATGGGATTCGAAGTACGGTATGGAGGACTTAATACACCCAAAACCTAAAATGATTTTGTGTCTCTAAAAAGGGTATTGGGATAAAAGACCAATTTTGGGGTTTCTTTGGGAACTTTGGAAGTTAATGTAGAAAAGGTGTCAGATTAGGGCTACAAGAAGCTACTAGGTTTAATCCTTGAAACAAGGAACTCGTTGAATATATGGAGGAGATATGACTCTATATCTTCAAGATAGTAGTTTTTAGGCATGAAGAAGTGAGGAATCAATCCTGTATGTGCTTGTGAGGTCTTGGAGCTCAGTAGTGATGAATCTACCCTTGTAGATTCAGTGAAGACTGAACTCTAAATTGATAGTGGAATCCTTTGGTAGAAGAGGTGTTCTGCCTTTTGGTTAGGGTAGCAGTGAAAACCCTAATAGGTCTAGATTAGAGGCCTAAGAGAGAGTCAAGATAAATCAGCGAAGGATTTCCCTATCAGATTGGTATCAAAGCCCTTAAAGACTTGGGCTAGTAAGTACATGAATGACCTTGAAACTATGGGTGAATCAACCATGGTGACCAATGCAGAGTTGGCTAAGAAGATGGATTAAAGAGAAAATGAGAATATAATCCTAAGAGTATATTTGGGAGAGATGGAAAATAAGCTAGATGAAGTGCAAGCTTGGAAAACAAAGGTAAGTGAATCAGTAAGAGAAACAAAAGGAAAAGGCAAGTCAGTGGCAAAAGAAGATGCAGTGCCAGAGCCTAATGCAGTACTACAAGAGGAGTCATTCCTTAAGGCTCTAAAGGCCATGAGTGGCATGACATTAGAAGGTGTACCCATATTGAGTGGTAATATGGACTAGCAGAGGTGGTCATGGAGTTGATTGGGGGAATATAAAACCACTTTGAATGTGACAGTGTGACAGAGGCTCAAAATGTGAGAGTAGCCAAAACAAGGTTGAGAGGGACTACCCTCACATGGTGGAAATTTGTACAAGGTGAGAGGGTAAAGGAAGGAAAGAATCCAATCATGATTTGGAAAGGCATGGTGGAAAATATTAGGGAGACTTATTTTCCAGATGATTATGAAGTGTAGTTTCACAAGAAGAGACAAAACCTAAGGAAAAAAGATCTTGAAGTAAGTGCTTATACAAAGGAGTCCCACAAACATTTTCTGAGATTGAATGTGATGGAAGAGGAAAGCCTAAACATGGCTAGATATCTAAATGGGTTAAGGTGGAACATACAAGAGGAAATAATCCTCTTAATCCCAAAGATGGTTTGTCAATGCTATCAACTTTCCCTCAAGGTGGAAGAAAAAATAAAGAAGAAGCATGATTGTAGCAGTAGGGGAAGAGGAAGAGGAAGAGATGGCAAAGGCCAGAGAAGAGGCTTTGGAGGAATAAATTTTGAAGCAAGAAACCGAGGAGAGTCCAAGCTCACTGAGAAACAAGGAGATTCAAACAATAACAGAGGTGGTTATAATAGAGGTAGAGGCTCTAACAACAATTCAAGAGGAAGATCAAGTAGCCAAGGAAGAGGATCTTACTTCTATTCTATGAAGTGTTACAACTATCACCAATATGGGCATCCTGTCTATAGGTGTTCTAAAAAGATTGCATCCTCCCAAGGTGGGGAGAAAAGAATAAACTATGTCCAAGAGGAGTTTTCTAGTAGCAAGACAAAAAAGGTGGCATTGGATTCAGAGATAGGGGAGAATATGATGATCAACGAGACACTTATTAAGTGTTAGAATAATAAGCAGAAAAATGCAAATATAAACATGGAAGAGAACACAAATGACACAGAGATTTAACATGGTTCACCCAATCCCTAGGCTACGTCCACCAACAGCAAGTGCAATATCTTTATTATTATCTAGCAATTACAATCTGAAACCCTCAACTCAATACCATCACAGGAAGCTACAAAAAATCCCTGACATAATGAAATCTTGAAACCCTAAGCCCTTTTCACAAGCATATTTGACCTAACCTAATTAGGGAAAAAATACTCTGACTAATAGAAAATCAATGGTCGACCCTTGACCCCATCAGGGGCTTTTCCCCTTGACCCTACCTGGGGCACTGCCCCAAGACCCCACAAGGGGCTTTTCCCCTTGACCCCGAGCATGGGACCCAAATAGATATGTCTAGGGGGAAAACCATGTCGAAAGAAACTGAGTCTAGTTAGGCTCCACATACATAACATCAAGGAACCAATCTGAGAAGAGATAATTCAAAGGAGATCTTTGTTCAAAGTAAAATTATAGATTTTAGGTAAGGTTTGAAAAGTTACTTTTCATTCTAGATCTACTGATAATATCATCTCTACTGAAGCAATTGATAAACTTAAGTTCAAAAGGATTCCACATAGTAACCCATATAGGGTCACCTAGTTGAATAAAGATCAACATGTTTTTATGAGAGAGAAATCTTAGGTAGAGTTATCAATAGGGAGATGTAAGGACATATTTTTGTGTGATTTTTTACCCATGGATGCTTGTCATCTCTTGTTGGGAAGACCCTGGCAGTTTGATAGATCTGCTATGCATGATGGAGCTAAGAACTCTTACTCATTCAAGAAGGATGGGGTCACATTTAAGATTCAATCAATCTTGGAAGAAGGAGAAGTAACAAAAATGGGTCCTAATGTTCTCTTAGTGTGGGAAAAGGAATTCTTGAGAACACTTGAAGAAGGAGAAGGAGTGGGATTTTCCATAGTGTTGAAACCTAAGGGTGAGAAGGTGGACAAGAAAGATGAGTTTCCCATAGAGATACAAGAGCTACTAAACTAGTACAAGGATGTTGTTAGTGGGGGAAAACCAACCACCCTACCACCTAAGAGATCCATTAGCTATCAAATTGAATTTATCCCTAGAGCCTCACTCCCTAACAAAGCTGCCTATAAGGAGACCCCACAACAAAATGTAGAGATTGCTAAACAAATCCAAGAGTTACTTGACCAAGGCCTAATTAGGAAAAGCATAAGCCCTTCTGTTGTTCTCACTTTCCTAGACCCAAAAAAATATAGTACTTGGAGACTATGTACAAATTCTAGAGCCATTAATAGAATTACCGTAAGATATAGGTTCCCAATCCCAAGCATAGAAGGCTTAATGGATTGTCTAAGAGGAGCCAAGTATTTTATCAAAATTGACCTAAAGAGTGGGTGCCACCAAATTAGAGTGAAGGAAGGGGGTGAGTGTAAAATGGATTTTAAGACCACAGAAGGCCTATATGAGTGGTTAGTCATGCCCTTTGGGTTGTCTAATGCCCCAAGAACTCTTATGATGCTAATGAGTGAAGTGTTGAAGGACTTCATAGGTAAGTGGGTTGTGGCATATCTAGATGATATCTTGGTTTTCAGTAAGACAAAAGAATACCACCTTAAGCATTTGCAGATGGTTTTACAAAGATTGCATGAGGATAAGTTGACAATTAGCTTAGACAAATGTGAGTTCATGAAAGAAGAGTTGGTGTACCTTGGTTTTTTAATCTCAGAAGGAAACTTGAAAATGGATACTAGCTAGGTAGAAGCAATCATAAAATGACCTAGACCTAACTCTACTATAGAGGTAAGGATATTTCATGGTTTAGCACAATTCTATAGGAAGTTGTTTAGAGAGTTTAGTGAGATATGTGCACCTTCTAGGAAACCATCAAAGGAGGCATGAATACTATGTTCTAGTGGAATGAAAAATCTAACATAGGTTTTGATACTTTGAAGAGGAAAATAGCCACCCAACCAATCTTGGTACTTCCAAGTTTTGAGAGTTTATTCATTGTTGAGTGTGATGCTAGTTAAATTCTATAGGGGCAATCTTTAGTCAGGAAGAAATACTAGTGGATTTCCATAGTGAAAATCTAAGTGATGCAAAGAGAAAGTAATCCTCATATGACTTGAAGTTGTATAAATTGGTTCAAGCCTTAAGGAAGTGGAGGCATTACCTCCTTCCTAAGGAATTTGTAGTCTACATAGACAATCAACCTTTGAGCTTCCTGAATTCACAAGACAAGTTAAGTCACAAGCATATGAAGTGGGTAGAATATATCCAATGTTGGTCCACTAAGAGGGGGGTTAATCAGTCAAATAAAAACTTAAACACTTAAAACAGAACTCTCTGAATCAATCGGTAATACTGGATACAATAAATAACCAATTCACCAATAAACTTAGCAACTTAAATAGCAATACATCTCATATGTGTAAATCAGTCATTAAAACTTACCAACATCATATTAACTTAGATATCTCCATATTTAATTCATTTGACACCATATTTTTAACTTGGTTGACACTAGATTTAATGAGGAAACCAAATTTGGGAAAAACCTCAGTGGGAATTGTAACCCATAATAAAAAAATGTACCCTTCTTAAGTACGCTTGGTTAAGAACTTATCATATTAAATTTTACAAACACATTTTCTAAATGTGACCCTATTAGGGGATTTACCTTAGATGTGTTAAGATCTTCACCTTGTTAAGAGTGGCCTTGTTAGAGGTCTTTAAACACTCATTTGGAATGACACCTAATTCTAGGTATTACAAATAGGACTGTTAAATCCACTCGGTTAAGAGATTTCTCTGTTACAAATATATAAGCACTAGTAAAATTTGATCTATAAATATAACAACTACCTTTTCTTGTGTCAGATCCTTTATGCTCAATTGAATACTGGCATCACATATTCCATTAATCTCTTTCTCAGACTGTAGATTCTTCAATCTCTATTTTTTTATTTTTCTCAGTAAATATTATTCTTCATCTTCTTCTTCTTCTCTATTCAATTTGCCAGCCTCTGTGTAATCTCTATTAATTTCTCATTCTTTATACAGACATAATATTGCCTCTTAATCTCCTTAATTTTATTTTACTTCATTTGCACTCAGTTGTTCAATCATCTTCTTCATAATTCAGAACTTGGCAAACCATTTCACTTTTACCTCATAACTTGTACTTTTCTTGGAACTCTTCATGCATTTCAGTTAAACTGCTTGATCTTTGCCTTATATATCCTCATTTAATTTTC
The DNA here is from genome assembly GCA_018584345.1 of Thuja plicata. Lineage (NCBI taxonomy): Eukaryota > Viridiplantae > Streptophyta > Pinopsida > Cupressales > Cupressaceae > Thuja > Thuja plicata. The sequence goes on from MU225566.1 coordinate 244,726, forward strand.
CAATTTTTAGATCTTCCAACAAATATCATTTAATTCATATCCTCATCCATCTCATCATCACTTCACATTAAATTTGATCTTATCATCATTTACAATCAATATCCTGTACTCAGTTAAACTTGCTTTGCAACTCGGTAACTGACTTCATTCACTGCTCAGTGTCTAACTCATCTTTGGTGCTTGATATGTTAGGAATAAGGTGTCTCCGCCTCGGATAATTCCTATTCTTATTATTTTTTTTGTAAAAATATATTTTCTTGCAAATAATGTAATTAAGTGTGAGTGTACATGTCTAGTTGGCATGTTGATGTGTCACTCCACTTGATGTGTCGGCATCTTGAATGGTGTGTAAGGAGATCATGGCTGAAACGGTTATGAGGGATTCCTATGACACATAAGAGCTATTTCTAGGAGATTTCAATGATAGGTGAAGACATGCAAGACATGTGGCAACTAATAAAGTTGAGTACTTTACACTCTTCCACAATTGTGGGGTTCCTATTTTCTCGGAGAATGGTAAAAACCTAATGCAGCTATCTTTGGAAGTTGCCCTAAAAAGGAAAGTGCATGATATAAGCATTTTTAGGGTTACAAAAAAGGATACGAAAAAGAGTGTATTTTTGGTATAATCTGGTGCTACTAGATTTGTCTATGTGTGTCGATTGTCTCCTGAAAGAACTTGCATTGCAAGCATGTTGTAACCGTTGTGTTGAAGATAATACATTGTGCAGGTTTTGGAGTGCTGGGGTTTTTTACCGAAAGGTTTTCCCCAGGGTAAATCATTGTGTCATTCTCTATTTTCTGTATGCATGGTATGTGG
>MU225567.1:3068-16834 GCA_018584345.1 Thuja plicata
TTGGATAGATTAGTTCCAATTATTGTATTTTCTTTTATGTCAAACCCTCGAAAACAAAAAATACAAAACAAAAAATTACAACAATCAAGCACAGTTGCAGCTGATAGTGAGTTCAGTAATTGAACCAGGTTGGGGTTCTCATACCAAACCACGTAAATGGCTCCAATTTGAATTATTGAAATTGCACCTCACCTTATATCATGATTATAGTTGATTCTTCATTGCATGCTATGACACATGCTTAATATAGTCAAATTGAACTCTTTGAATGGCAAACAAAGATCAACTAAATGACCATGCATTATTCACATACATTGCCAAGTTCGTTGAAAACTATAATTGGAAACTCATAGCCAAAATTCAACCAAAACTTAAAAAATCTATCAAAAATAATAGAAAATTCAAAAAATAAAATATATCTTTTTGGGTGTTGAAAGATTGCTCAATCTTCGATATGCTCTTGCATCACATACACAACCACCACCATGGACTTAAGCTTCACATTAGTGCAGCTTATAGTGTCATCTATCCCTTAAAAACTTAACTCGATGACCAATGTGTAGTTGGCAGCCCTCTCTAGCTTACCACCAAACATCGTTGGAAGTGTGAACGTTCTAGGAACTTCTAGTGTTCCTTGTTATGGGAAATGAGCAAATGTTAAACCACAGTGATCAGGTCTTGGCAAAAGGTAGTGAGCACGCCTAGTCCAATTTTACTTCTCTAAGCTTGGTCTTAATTTCTTTTTACTCAATATCATCCAGTCCAAGGAATTTCATCATATCCTCATTCAATTCCCCCTTTGTAGCCTCTTAGCTTCATCTTCCACTACCATGGCATTCTCTAGAAGAAGCATCAACTCCAACCAGTTGAAAGCCTCCTTTAATGGAAGTAACCTCACAAACTTTGTGCAGAAAAATCTTTTATTATTATTGATTGTGTCCTTATCATTCCATAATTTTTTAGATCTTCCTGTCCAATTATGTTCTTCACTAGGTTAAGCAATATAAAGTCAGTGTAGTGGAAAATATTTTGGAGCTTGTGAGTGGGCACCTAGCCATAGTGTAAAGGGTCCCAACAATCACCTGTTTGCTTCCTTTCCATAGACCCGAGACCAAATAACACCCAAAACACTGGATAGATAGGTGCCTCAGATAGCCATAGAATTACCTGTAGACTCCGTCTTCGTAGGTCAGCCTTTTGGCCCCCTTTGTTTCGACTTCTCCAAGTCACAATCCACGGGCTCCTTGAGCGCTTTCTCTCTGCATTTGAACATTTATCTGCCAAAGACGACATGTGTTGCCTAGTCGGGGTTTTAAGCGCCCCCACGCAAGGTTTCCCCTCCAAAGCCCGCCATCGTGACACGTATCCCACAACTCAATCCCATCAACACAGGACCCACGACAACGCATATTCAAGGTATATGCCACAGAGCATAACGCCCATGGCTAATTGCAGAATAAACAACTATCTAGGGGTACATCTTTTGGTTAGCCCATGCAATCATTTTCATTTTCACAGAGGCCTCCACGATTGCCTTTTTACCCGTAGCTGTCAAGCATGCTGCGATCAACCAACGACAAAAAAACACTTGTCAGCATCCTGGGAAATCAAAGGACTCATGCCTGATTATTCGGCATGTCGGTCGACTTTAACAAAATTCTATCTTTGTATGATCGAAATAGCGGAAGGTTGTTAACTTGTTACTATCAAACTTGATGGCCTTTATTGTAGAATGTTTGATGATCGGTCAATTAGGCCTAGGTGGGTGACTGAACTCTATTTCAGTCAATTAAGAAATGTAATTAGATCTGTAGAGATTTTAGTTTCTGAGAACAAGACCCTATGATTCGTCCGCCAGAGGTATATACTGTGACATTTGTATTTTGGAGCATACTCTCTAGCCTTGGCATGTCTTCTCTTAATGAATTACGGGAACTATGTCCTTGTTGCCTTTCCTTTTTAAAAATCAATGTGTCATGTGCTAATTCTTTACGGGTCTGGTCCAATTTACTTATGCTGGTATAATATTTTTCTGTTTGTTTTGGAGAACAAAATGCCAAAGTCAAGGAACAAAGGGCAAAGTCTTCAGATCCTAGTTGTGGGAAGCACCTACAGGGTTCCGGATAAAGACACAAATCTCCTAAAGAGAGTGCAAGTCCCTACACCCACTCTGGCATTTTGGATCTGAAGGGTCTTTGGTACATTGTTTCCTTGTGGATGGAGACGTAAATCTCTCACTAGGAATGATTGAAACCTTGTAGATGACATCTTTCACATTCTTAACCCCATCCCAAAGCTCAGTTTGGCATTTTTCCTCCTTGTAGCTTAATTTGTTTGTAGAGAGGTTTTTCCCCTTTCCATCCAAATACCGATAAGAAGAGCCGACTTCTTAAAAATCTTGGAGGTTGCTTTGCAGGGCGCAATTTTTTCCCACTCCTGTAAAGCTTCCTGACTACCCTTATTTAGGCGTGAGCCTCTTAGGGATCAACAATATTTTTTGGCACGCCCGGTGGGACAGAGCATAGCACAATCGCCAAAGACGGTGCACGCTTTGGTTTTCTTCCGACTTACTTGAAGCTTTCAAGTGCATGTGGTAAGTTGCACTCTGGATCTGACTAGGCATGGATCCGAGTTACTACGGTTTTCCTGATTGGGTTGCTCCCCAACCTTTTCAGGAGAATCAGGCTCCCAGTTTGTGGGAGATATTGCTCAACTTTCAGTGGGAGATGTAGATTATTGAGCTGGAAAGACAATAGAATTTCCTTTGGTGTTCTCTAAATTCTCCTGGTATATACCTTGAGGTGCCCTACTTAAGGGGGGAAATGATCCCTGAAGACGCGTTCGCCCACATATGCATCCTAGCGGAGCAATTTTAGGAAGAAGATGAATTCATTCTGGAGGCATTTTCAAACTTCTCCTTTTAGAGTCTAATACCAGACGCTATTTCACTATTTGGAAGGCCTACGCACAGAGCAAAGAAATCAATAGAATCAGGCCCTTGTATGCTGAGATGTGCATTTAGAGGAGCAACAGCTCTAGAGCGATTTCCAGCACGCACAACGGAGTCCAAAGTGTGGAGGGGAATTTTTCCCTAGATCAGCTGAAGGTCGATGATCTGAGCTCCCTTGTTTTGTAGAGGATGAGAAGATTTTTTGCAACGCAAGTTGTGGAGCTTTCTGAGGCCTGTTCGCGTCAAGAATTTTGGCAAGAGTTGCATTCAAAGGTACGAAAGGAGTTATACAATTAGCCCACTGTCCCAAAATGCAAAGAGACAGTTAATGAGGATATGCTCTTCTGGGAAGAGTTAGAATATTTTTGCGCGTCAATCAGTGAGATTACACTAGTTGTCGTCCTGGTAGTTCAAGAGGAGCAACTTCCTAAATCTACTGAGCCAGAGGTGGTTGAACAATATCAGAGCCCCATTCTCACACCACCTTCTTTTGAGCACACACGTGGGTGCCCTGTCAGGTATTTTTCGTCTACAACCTATCACTCAGTCTAGGTCATGCTCATGTCAGAGGATGAGGAAAGTACTTCTAAAGTCGAGATGCCGCATGTTGTGACATTAGGAACTTTTCCTGAAAATAATAACTATGTTTTCTTTTCTAACATGTAACAACGAAAGGGACATCTGCCCTCTTTTTGTCGCAGCAAAAGAAATTGGGTCGCCAGGGTAGCTATTTTTCCCTTCCTGTAAATGTGTCTTTGTAATTCATTTTGTTTGTATTGTTAGTGTACATAGTTAGGTTTCATTTTTTTTAAAAGTGCTACTATGCAAGGTGATGCATATTGGTGTCCCATGTATAGTCGTTTTCCCTAAGTGCCTCTGCACATTTGTTGGGTGTTCCTAGGATTAGCTTGCAAGGCGATTTAAGAGTTTATTATCATTGCATATCAAAGAAAATTTTAAATGATGAAATTTATTTGTTGCTAACCTTTGTTTCGTTAAAAGAAAGCATGTCAATGCTTTGGGTGTTCTCCATTCAAGTGCTAGTTTTTCCCGAGACAGGTATTTCTTGACCAACAACCAATTTTGTATGTGGTAGTGGGTCCATTTTGTTATGATATAGGTTTGCTTGATATATTACACTCAGAGATGTTTCAAATTAAACGTTTAAGGCAACACATAGTAACATAACACAAATGGTGAAATTAAATAGCTATGGAGTAAATGAACAAGCCAAAAAGTATATATTTTCATTCATTGTCGGTATCTATTTACAGAGCAAAATACAAAACACGTTACATTTCGCTTTTCACTATTTATATTTTTCGTATCGTAACAAAATCTTCAAAATGGAACGTTATGTTTTCACAACAGCATTGGTCACACGTTTCCAAAATTAGGGCCGCCCCCCAACGAGTTGTCTCCAATGTCCTCTGAGCTGCCTTTTGAGTCAAAAGAGTCCTCGTCCGTTGATTTGACCTTGGTGTTCAAAGCTTGCTTGGAGAGGGCCCGTAGGAAGAATTCCTCCAACACTTCCCTATACATTTCCTCTACATTTCCTCTTCTGGGTCCAGGTACCTCTTTAGAAAACTGGCCCCATGTCATGCATAGCAGCAATGCACGTCAAGTGGCCTGGAGCGGAAGTTCGAAACAAAGGGTACCCATGGCACCATTGTTCTAGTCTCCAGCAAATCCCTTAAGTCAGTTGCCAGTGACAACCCAATTCCATAGCGAGCCGCAACCAACACATCTCCAATGTCCTCGCAGTAGGCCTTGCTAAACATCCCAACCGCAAGGAACTCTATCACGTCCCTAGGTTCCCCTAAGTCAAGAAGAGAACCCACAAACCTAGACGAGATGTCCATTTTCACCCAGTAGCGGTCTTCGCTCTCTAGGAAGTCTTATCTCAGTATCCATTTAACTGCTATAAGGACTAGGTCATCATCAATTCCTATTAGACTGGCTATCCTACTGCTATCTACCTAACATAGAAATGGTTTTTGCTTCTCGGAGGTGGTGAGCCTCACAGGCATATCCATGACACGCGAATTGCTATTTCAATCCTACACCTATGACTTGCTATTTCTCCTAATGACTTTGTGTCATTCTTTGATAGCGACGCTCTTTATATAGAATAAGAAGCCTCCTCAAACGTTTAAGCTTTTACTCTGTTGATGGAGGTTGTCACATCAAGTTGCTCGAAGTAACCTGATCTTTTCCCAAGGTATCCATTTGTTCTGTTTTCGATTACTGAGCTTTCTTTTGGCTCCCGATAGTGCAGGTAGATGGAGGATCTTATGCCTCGGTCGTCGAAAGAGAGGTAATGCATTTATTTTGGGCATAAAATGAAAGATTACTTTCGATATCCTCAGTGTACAATCACTGTCTCCGCGGCTTGAGGTGTTACTATCTGTCAGTTCATAGAAATAATGATATCCAACTGGATTTTCACATGATTTTACATTAATTGCCCATATTAATGTTGATGATATGTGTTTCTTTGATTTGCTAAGTGAAAAATCAGGGGATATTCGGCTACCACTTTGGCAACCGACCTGAAGGAAATGACTTCATAGTCAGCTCGCATTTAAAAGAAAAGTAGAAGGCAAAAAAGAAATGAACACATTTAAATGTGAAATGTATGCAATTCAAGGTAATGCTAGCAACTCTATCAGGGCTATGGACGCTTGGCTAATAATAGGGAAATGTTAGTGGTTGCCAAGGTGATAACCTTGTTGGGGCTATAGATGCCTGACTGGCACCAAGGCTCTATCTAGTTGGATCTGGAACAATCGTCACCTACGTAGCTTAGCAGAGGGGTGGAAAGCATTTCCTCTTCTTAATTAGGGAAGGAATGAACACCTTGCACACAAGAATCCATGGATTATGTTATTTCTATTTTTGATGATGTTACTTCCTTTCCCAGTTACAGGTGTTCATGGACTATTGGATATCGTCTGTAAACTTTTATTTAGAAGCCATATATGAATGCATTTCCTTTCTTTTGTTTCTGAAAGTACCCTCTTCTCTTTGTTCTATCCATGCCATGTTGCTTGCAGTCGGTGACAGAATGTGTGTTCTTGGCTGACTTTCTTTGGTGTTTTGTTCTCTGTTTTTCCTTGCAAGACAACACCATGGCTCCCCTTCGCCCAGGATTCCTTTGGTTTGACTTGTGCTGCTGCAATGTTTTCATTCCCTTTTGTACTCACTAGTTCTTGATTCCTCTCTGGTCTATTTGTAGGGAATGCCTTAGCGCACATTGGAGGACTAGATGCTCAACACTAATAACCGATTTGAGATACCTGAAGTGAGTTCGTGGTTCCTCCTCCTCGGCCAGATATGACTTACTGCACAACCAGAGTTTTCTGGGTTCTTTCCCGACATGCTAAGATCCCTTGTGAGTTGCCAAAAATTGTAGACTCCATCTACGTGGGTCAGCCTTTTGGCCCCCTTTGTTGCGACTTCGCCTAGTCATAATCCGTGGGCTCCTTGTGGAGCGCTTTCTCTCTGCATCCGAACATTTATCTGCCAAAGATGACACGTGTTGCCCGAGCGAGGTTTCAAGCTCCCCCGCACAGGGTTTACCCTCTCCAAAGCCTGCTAGCGTGACATGTGTCCCACACACCCACCACAATGCATATTTGTGATGTCCCCTTCTAGCTAGAGACACCATTCTAGCTGTTGGTTAGCCTATCATTGGACCCTTGTAGGCTAATAGAGATGGATAGGGGGTCAACTTGAGCACAGGAGAGTTTGGTTGTCTGGTGATTCGACGTTTGCAGAGCTTAGTGTCTTTGATTTGGGTTAGAGAGATGATTTAGACTTCATTTTGTTGAGTTTGCTATTTTTAGCAGTTGCTAATTTTAGCAAGTTTATTTGGTCACATGGGAAATGGTTACTCCGACTCCTGTTTTAGACGACATCGCAATTTTGAGTGAGTTATTGCATTTTTCGTTGGATCCAACATTAATTAATGATTAATGATTTAATATCAAAGTTTAAAAATAACTTTATATTAAATCACTTAAATGAAGGGTCAATTTCTCATTGAATGGGGCCAAATGAATATTTTAATTGGGGAGAATTATTAATGGAGTTTCCTAAGTCTAAATCATTAAATTTATTTAATGATTATTTTTTCAATGAATTTAAGGAAATAAATCGCAGCCTTCCTAGGGATTGCTATTTAGGGTTTTGGAGCTTATTTATGCCTGCATTGGAAAAAGAGAAGGCACCAATTGTTATTGTTATCGTTATCGTTATTGATCATTGATTTGTCTTGAGCTCTGAGAAGGGTTTCCAGCTTTTGCCATTGGAGAACATAGTTCTTCTGTGTGTCTCCATTTGAGTTGGTGAAATATCCAGTGAATTTGGATTATCAGAGAGTTTCATTTAGGGACTTTGTTTGTGCTTCAACAATATTGGTTTTCAGCAGTCAGAGAGAAAGAAGACAGTATTAACATTGCAGAATAAGGAGGAATAAGTTGCAGCGATTGGTCATCATTCTAAGTTGCAGCCACAAAGAGAATTTGCAGCCTACATGCAAATTGGCGCAAATCCCAAGAAGCTGCGATTTGGCAAGGAAAAAAATCAAATAAAATTCATCAGGGTTGAGACCAATGGTTTGAGGGTTTGAAAGTGCATTTGCATCCAATGTTTGACCATACCAGTTTATATCAGCATTCGGCGAATAAAAATCAGGTTCTTTATGGTTGTAAAATTGCTTTTTACTAGTACTTTCATTAAAAATAAGCATTCCTTGTATTTGACAATTTACAGCGAATTTAATTCAAAATTGCAGCAGTCTTTCAATCTATTTCAGAATTTCAGATTATGGTATATTTGCTTTTTGTTCTAAAACTCTTGAAAATCCCCCCCATAATTATAAACTTTCAAAACAAATATTGAGACAATACAGTTCAGCAGTTAGAGCCTGTGAAGGGTTCTTACAATATTCAAGGAATATGCCACAACGCATAATGCCCATAGTTAACAGAAGAATAAGCAACTGTCTAGGGGTGCATCTTTTAGTTACCCTATGCAATCATTCTCATCTCCACGAAGGCAGCCAAGATTACCTTTTTAGCCGCAACTGTGAAGCATGCTACGATCAACCAACGACAAAAAAACACTTCTCCACATCTTGGGAGATCAAAGGACCCATGCCTGATTATTTGGCATGCCGGTCAATTGTAACAAAATGCGATCATTGTATCATCTAAACGACCGAAGGTTGTTACTATAAAACTTGATGGCCTTTATTGTAAAATGGTCGATGATTGGTCAATTGATCCTAGGTGGGTGACTGAACTCTGTTTCAGTCAATTAAGAAATGTAATTAGATTTGTAGAGTTTTTAATTTCTAAGAACAAGACTCTATGGCTCGTTGGCCAGAGGTGTATACTATGACATTTGTATTCTGGAGCATACTCTGCAGCCTTAGGCATGTTTTCTCTTAATGAATTACAGGGATTGTGCCCTTGTTTCCTTTCCTTTTTTGTTAATCAAATTGTCATGTGCTAATTCTTTACGGATCTGGTCCAGTTTACTTATGTTGGTGTAATATTTTTCTATTTGTTCAGGTGTATTTGTGATCATGAAGGCTTCCCTCTCCTCACAATGCGTCTAAAATAGAAGATGCCTTGTACCATTTGTAGTCTACTCAGGAAGATTTGCTATGGGGGTTGTGGTTCCTTCACTTGACCCTTATATGAACTCTTTCTGTCTAGAAGCAAGAGCTCGTTCTTGGTGCCTCTTGTACTTTTTCTATTTAGAAATACTGTTGATGTACTGTGTCTGTGGGTGTAGGGACTCACACTCTCTTTAGGAGATTTGTGTCTTTATCCGGACCCTTGTAGGCCCTTCCCATGGCTGGGATCTGAATACTTTGCCCTATGTTCCTTGTCTTTGGCATTTTGTTCTCCCATCCAACAATGAAGGGTCTGTGGTACATTGTCTCCTTGTGGATGGAGATGTAAATCTTTGACCAGGAATGATCGAACCCTTGTAGATGCCATATTTCACATTCTTAACCCCATCCCAAAGCTCAATTTTGTGTTTCGCCTCCCCATAGCTTAGTTTGTCTGTAGAGAGGTTGCTTTGTAGGGCACAATTTTCCCCCACTCTTGTAAAAGCTTCCCGACTGCCTTTATTTAGGCGTGAGCCTCGTAGGGATCAACATTACCAATTGGATGCCATAAAAACAACAACAAATGCTTTCCAAAAAGTTGTGATATGATGGGAAAAAGCCCATGTTAAAGAGAGAAAAAACTTGGCAGCATTAAGTCTTGGCATTGCATCAATCTACTAGTTGAGTGAAAAACCACCATATAATACATTAAAAGGATCACTCATCATTCAAATGATAGGTTGGGGAACAAATTGTGGGGTTTCTTATTGAGAATAGTAACATCCATCCTCTCCGGATGCTCAACCTTAAAACTAATTATCTAATTTCCTTTGTTGGCAAGAAAATCTGCTACCCCAATTTTTGTCTTAGACCAATGGGAAAAGGAAATTGATTTAAACCAGTGTGACCTGGGGAAGCGTTTCCGGCATAATTTGACCCGTCTCAGAAATGGGGACGTCTTGGATACTTGGAAACTTTCTAAAACCCGTCCCTTGGCTGTCCCATAAAATTACTGTTTGAATTTTTATAATTTGTTTGCCTTCCAATTTCATGTGAACTCCCAATTTAAATTATTTAACACAAATGTTATATGTTAAGGTTCTATAATGTATATAAACATGCTTTATGCATGTTTTCATACGAATATTTAAAAATTTCCTGTATGTTTTAATTTTTTGAATTTTCCTATTTTTTATAGAGCTGTCCCCACTGCTGTTCCCTACCATCCACTGCTGTGGGAAAAAAAATCCGTTCCGGAAACCTGTTTCCCCGTCCCCTCATCCTGGAAACCCGGGGTAATATAGATTTAAACCTTTTGCAAATAAAAATGGCTTAGTCGAGATCGCAAAGTTTATAGATAGGGCAACTCTTCTTTTCCTAGCCTTTAATAGCAACCATTAAGCCACCTTCCACCAATAAATTTTGTATATTGTCAATGAAAACCCACCCATAACTACCTTATATTCCATTTCATTGTTGGTCTTTTGTCCCAATTATAGGGAGCCACCTTTTACATAATCTTCTACAGAATTGAAAATGACAAAACCAGCGCTGGTTGGAACTGTGTTGCTGCGAGAAGCCCTATAAAAATTCATTTCCTCTAGAGGCTCACCATTTTATGAATCTACCTACAGTTTTTCAACAACCAACCCATTAATAGGAAAAAATCCACCATTTCTACATAAAGAATAACACTAAATAATCTGCAATGCAATATGATTGATCTATATGTTTTAAGAATACATAAGGCTTATAAAGCCATTATCTTTAACCACCTGATAACCAATTTTTCTAATTTACATCAACCATTATATCCAACAAACATTTAGTACTTTTGCTAACCTCTAACGTTTATTTAAATCAGCATATTTATAATTCTAGGGGTAAGTGGCCTAATACAAACATAGGCTGGATGCTTCACATTTTTATTGACTGAACCCAAGATGTAATATTCCCATTATCCTCACCCTATCACATCACTCCAAGCAATGACAGGGTCACTAGTATTGGAGTGGACAAGCACAACAGCCCAAATAAACACACCATTAAGGGCACACTTAACCGAACATATTAGTGGATGTCCTAACTATTACCTATGAAACAAGATTACTCAACTACTTCAATGCCCCAACTAAAGACATCACTAAGAAGTTGCAGCAGAAAAGAGAAGTTTGAATTCACATCAGAAAGAGGTCTTGGATCGCTACCTTATCTATATGGGCGAAGGCCAGAAAGAAAGACAAAATAGGTTGCAGCATTATAAACGTAGGGCAAAAATAAGTAATAAATTAGTTTCTCCCAGGGCAAAAATTAGCTGATTTGTAAGGGCTAACCTGGGGCAGCAAGTTAAGGAATTTGTTTATAATTCATTAAATTATTCTCCAAAAAGACAACGATCATGAAAAGGTGCAACTCTTGAAAAGGAAATGATGGGATGAAGATGTGTGACTCCATCCTTAGTGAAGGTATAAAAGGAGGAACACATCATCCAAGGAAGACATCCATGAAGGATCAAGAAATGGAATGAATTAAGTCCGTTTTGGGATTAAGTGCAGAAAAAGAAGATAAGGAGATCCACATAAAAGAATAAAGTAAAGTAAAGAAATTTAAAAGATTAATAAAATATATCTATAATTCCATCTTTAAATTAGAATAATAAATTATTGCATGTAGGTGTATAATATGTTATTAAAGATATATATTGTGATTACTGATTTATGAATAAATAATGTTATGTGGATTTTATAATTGTAAACTAATTATAGTCTCCTTGGAATAGGTTATTTGGAATCCAAATGGAATGAATTGCAAATAGAAAGGTGTTTTCAGCCTTTTGAGTCATGAGCAGTGAGAGAGTTGTCCTACCCTGCAACAAGCACACACCCCGAGTTGCAGGATTGTGGGCTGAGAGGCAAATGAGTGCTCCTAGGTCTATTGAGGAAAGCAATCCTCATGCAACTTATCAAGGACACCGCCTCGAGATACAACACTTGTAGGCTGGAAGGTGAATGAGTGCTCCTAGGCTTGATCAAGGAGGATGTGATATCTCCAAGTGGCTTGAGAGATGAGGTTGTCTTATGATCCTACCATATGCCGTGAAGGGGTGAATGGGTGCCCTTGGGCTTGAGGTTTCCTTCAAGTACGCCTACCCACAATGGATGGAATAGGCCCTACCCATGTTCTTGCAATACAAGGGAATCTCCCCTTGAGACTGTGGTTTGCATACATTCCCCACGAATTCCGAATATGACCATTGAAGGAAAATAACTTAATAGTGAATTGATATATATATATATATATATATATATAATGTTGAAAATTCAGTGTTATGACTAACAATATTGTATGAGTAAATTTTGAAATTGAATTATGTTCTTTAGACTTGAGTTGGAATTGTATTTTTTGGAAAAATTGCAGGTGGAGCCCTAGGAGGAACATTACAGTGGTATCAAAGCTTTGATCCTGAAATCCTATAGGTCAGAAGGACACTTCAATAAAAAAAAGCTTCTAAAAGTCTCTAACAAGTTTAACACAAGTATGAGTGCTAAAAGAATAGAGGGTGAAGCTATGATGAAACGTTACAGAAGCCTTCTTGATGGTTCTAATATCCATAATCAAATTTCCAATTTGGGTTGAATTGTAGAGAATACCAAGAAGTGATATGGAAAAATAATATAGTGAGATGTCTTGTCAAATATTATAACTTCGTGAATGAGAGAAGAAGAAACCAGAGCATTACATCCGTAAAACACAACAGTAAGAGTAAACACAAAGGACCACTACTTCAGATATCCACATCCTCATGTCTGTCAATATGTAATGCAAGTAAATTAAATCACAATGAATGGATATAACTTATAATTACTATTACATATTCAATTAACTAAGCTAATGGATGACTTACTTTGGGTAAAGTCTGTCCAGGTGAGGACATAGAAAATCATAAAATTAGGCTCATTAGGAATACATGCACAACCCACTAATCAGTTTTAGGAGTCATACACAAGAAGTTTACATTTCCTAGTATTCCATTCAGTTTACATACAAAAGCATGCAGCACATTCAGATTGAACCTATCACCTTTGCAGAAACATATTGATTTGAGAAGGAACTGTGTGTGTATCTCAAAAATAATTAGTATAAACTTACTAAAACATTCATGCTATCTACATATGATTCTCTTAGTGTTGTTCTTGGATATCCTGTGTTGGACTGTATGTATTTGCTTATGATATTTCTCTAAACACGCTGTTTTTGGACATGTATTTTAAAAACATTTATGTAGCTTTATTTGGATAGGATATGATAGATTACTTCAATTTTCTATATATTGGGATATCTTTTAGATACTAATTCTTAAGTAGGTTGCCTTTGATGGGGATGCGGAATAATCCTGCGATTTTCATGATCACAATAGCAAATTCACAAAATACAGAGTTTGAAACAGAGAAAAGCCTTGGCAGAAAAATTATATGGATAATAAATTCCAAATGATTTGATATGCAAACAAATAAAAAGAGAAAAATAAAAAGAAAATTTACAACCATAAGCCTGAGGTCTGGCTGCCAAGTATGGCCAATGCATCCATATACTGCAAACAAACCTATCAACTACCACTACTAAATGCTTATCAACATTTCTACTCAAGATGAGAGATTTCTATATACTCAAACTACAAGAGCGGACAAATGTGAGTACAAAAGAAAATACTAGATAACATGAATACAACATGAATACTAGGTAACCCTGACTTTCCCGAAACAGACACTAAAAATAGTAAGTGTGCCAATCTAACTCAAACAAAGAGCAATCCTGAACATCCCTGACCTTTGGAGTGGGAATTGACCTCTGATTTTTCCAACTGAGACCCTCTATCCATCTGACATAGTCTACGAGGGCCATTGATAGGCTAACCCATCCCACAACCATGGTGAGCTAAAAAGGGGACATTACATATACCTAGATTTGGAAGACGTTTTAAGATCAATTCAAAGTCAATGGCTGTGAGATTTGGTTACGGTTCTCAATTTGTCACAATTGCAGTGAGAGTATGTTGGGGCTTGTTTTTTAAACCCTATTGATATTGTAAAACTAATAGTTCCTTATAAATAGGAACAGTAAACATTGCTGGAACAAATGCTAACTAGCTACAAGCAAATAATGTTGGAATTAGTCCCCACTTGGTTGTTT
>MU225567.1:16934-29836 GCA_018584345.1 Thuja plicata
AAATTGTTGCATCATCAACGACCTTAGGAGCCCATGATGAATTTGTTGCAGCCTTGAATATTGGGACTATTGATGTAATGGCTATTCGATTATGGTTTGATGCCATGATTCCGCTTCAGAATCCTTCAAATGTGCTGGCTGGTATTGGACCTGGCGTTGGTGCTACATTATTTGACCTTAATGCATTGCAGGTATTGAACTGGATGATCTTTTTACAATATGAAAATCAATTAGGTAAGAGAGGAGAAGAAAACTATAATCTATTAGATACTTAAATACTTAAGAAGGTGATGAGATGAAAGCAATTTAGTAATAGAGTGCAGGAAGAAAGAGTAGACTTCTTGACACATTCAATTTCTAGTTTCTTAGGGTAACTACTGGATATAACAAAATGATGCATTGCTAGCTGAATGAATTGTTTCTTCTCTGCATTCATGCTTTGTTGGCACTTGACAATTCCATTGCCAGGAAGAGTTTTCAACGGATGTGGGAAGTGTCATGGAGGTTGATTTGTATCATGCAAACCCATTTATTCCTTTATCAGATAACATGGTCATCGAGAAGGTATTTAACTGAGTCAGTCATTTTCTCGTCATTAGCTTTTGATGTGATTCACTATTCTGTCTGAGATAATTTTCTCGGTTGCATACAGATCATGAAGTATTTGATTCAATGTGATAGCCGTTTTGGCAATGCCCAAATTATTGACAGTAGTGTTCTTCGATACAAGGAGGCTGTAACTCTTTTTGGTCCCGGTTCACACCAGTTTATGGCATCAACTGAGACCAGCTTCTCAAATGTATTCATCGCTGGTGATTGGCTCAAGCAAGGCCCAGGCTCACATGGAGCCCGAGGGCTCTCTCAAGAAAAAGCTTATGTTTCTGGACTAATAGCTGCAAATGCAGCTGCTAGAAATCTTGGAATAGATTTTCATGTAGACATAATTAATACTGAAGAAGATGAGCCTCATGTCGCAGCAACTAAATACATGGTGAGCGAGATGAGGAAGACTGCACGAAACTTGGGTATTGACTACCCATTCCTCTGAATTCTCAAGAGTGTTGACTTGTGGAAGCAGAGAGCAGATTCACTTATTTAATATTTGTAATTATTTTAATCCCGAAACATCTATATGTTGCGTGATGATTATTATAGTTGCATATCATTTGTTACCCTAGAAACTTAATAAAACATAAGAAATTAAAAGGCTATGTTTACTGCTGCTTACTTCAATCTTTTGTATCAAATACAACATTATTGCATTCACTGATTAATTTAAAGATATATCAACATATATGCCATGGACTCAGACCATGTGAACTAGCAGAATCAAATGGATTTGGCAGTTTTAGTTAGAGCAGCTCTAGAGGCATTTCATCCTTCAATGAAAAAGAGAGTGCCATAAATCTCATTAATGCTAAGAAAGTGTTATGTGAGTACTCTTCAGCAAATTTTTTTTTTTATAGAAAATAGAAAGATTTCATGAAGCAGTTGGGGGAACTCAGAGAGACCAGAACATACATATCGATAAAAGTACTTTGCTGTTGTTTGTATGCCTCTAAATTAATAGGAGGATAGCAGATTTATAGACCAGCACAATGAAAAAAAGAGCGCAATAAATCAAATTAATGCTAAGAAATCTGTAATTTTTTAAATCCCGAAACATATATATGTTGCCTGATGGCTATTATTACTGCATATCATTAAGTTGTATTCGTTACCCTACATTGTGATCTTTGAATCGCTTGAAACAATCTGTCGCTCAACAGGATTCAGAAAGAATTGTGAAAATGATATATGTTTCATGTTGCTAGCTCCATTATTGAAGAATGGATATATTGATGAGTGCATGAAGTGGGATTAAAACACATATCTTAGAGGTACCCTTACTTGATGTGCAGTACGTATTGCTGACACACCCCTAGATCATCTGTGAAGTACTCCTGGGATTTGCATCCTTTACTTGATAATTGTAATTTATTAGTACATACCATAGCATTCACTGAAATCTTAAACAGATATTAATAAATCACTTTAACTTCTTCATCAATAATAAGATTTTATTTTTTATTAATATATGAAATTTTTAACTTCATAATTTATTATAATAATGATCTTTACTCCTGATTGGTTAATATCAATTGAGTGTTAAAGGAGCAGTTTTTTTGAAGTTTTCTTAATCGGTAAAAAGTTTTAGACATATGGGGATCCACTTCTATATATAAAATAAAATAATATGAAAAGTAAGAAACACATCAGCCTACTATTGAGGGTGCATCTAAAAAGATTTTCAATTGCCTTTGCAAGCACCAACCTGAAAGAGACACCAATCTCCTAATTAAATAACTAAGCACCAATTAAGATAATGAGGCACCAACCTCAATCACAACATAATATACGAAAGATGTCATGTGGACTTCCAAAACTTCGCTTTCAACTTCTCTAAAAATATGATATACCTTGGAATACTCTCAGAGTGTGGATGAGATTTGTGTTTCAATTTGTACTCTTATACACAAATTAAGCAGACAATTTACATAACTTTTGCCACAATTATACATATTAACTTATTTACATCCTAGATCAACAATATATATGCAGTCCAACATTAATTACATCCTCAATTCAGACAAGAACGTATTTACAACATCCACAAGTTGGCCACAGAAACAAACATTAAACCAAACATGTAACAGGCTTGGTCATAAAGTCAACATGTTACACCAGAAGTGGGATCATGTAGTGTGTTAGCCAACACAAACTAAACTAGTCCCAATTGACCTTCACATGCTTCCTCCAACACAAACTAAAGTAGTCCCAATTGACCTTCACATGCTTCCTCCAACTAGTACGTGCAATAATCTTCTAGCGCATCCATTGGTAACACCAACATAGTTAGTGAGTTGACTATGACAACTTCTTCCTTCTTCTTGAACTCGACCTTTGGCACTCGAATAGAGTTGTCTTCATGTGCAACCTTGTCTTCTAAATTGCAAGCCCTGAAACATCAATGCAATAAAATGTGGTACCAAACATCATGCAAGTGCACATAGAGTCTTTAAGAAATAGTCCTTAGAAACATATTGTAGACACTTTTGGACCTTTGTAAACAACTGAGATTAGTACATGGTGACATTAATAACATTTTGTGAGGGAGATATCCAAGTACATGAGTCTATCCTTCTGGAACTTAGATGCCCTATTATGGCACAATCAGAGTAACTAAAATGAAAATAACCTTTTGGATACCTTGACATCAAGAAGAACATAATGATAATATTGACAACAAATTTGGCATACACCTTTGGCATTGATGACAACACAATGTTCAACTCTTTCATATTGTTTTCCAATGTCTCTTTTAATATTTTGGAGTTTTAGGGGATTTAAGTAAATCTTGAATGCATACATTTTTGTATTTTGTGTTATAACTCATTTAGTTTGCATCTAAGGGATGTAGTAAAATATTTCCTTGCATGTGTGTATGCTATGTGAAAATATTTCGAACTAGTACACAAGCTTTAAAATAATTTATATATTATTAAGTAGAGATTGCATTATTGCAATTAAATGAAATTTGAGGATTTTTGCTTTGCAAGATAGATCGAAGTAAATCACTCATTTGAAAAGTTAGGGTTTACATTATTGTTAGTGTTTTATTTAAGGTTTACTCTGTCACAAGATTAGGCAACTATCCAATAGTTGAAGGTTAACTATCCACCCTTGTGAATCAATAACAATTATTTTAAGCCATTTTCATTTTACTTTTAGTTTACTTGTCTAGTGAATAGTCCATTGCTAAAAATTCTTAGTATAACTATTTCTCTCATGTGACTATTAAAACACAGAGGGTTGTTGCATAGTGTATTTCACTAGGTTAATGATGTTTTTGATTAAAATAAAAAATAGTTTTTGAAGGGAACCATAACCCTGTACAACAACAGAAAGATAGGAAAATGAAGCACATCCCTAAGAGAGACAATTGGGGGACAAAGAGATAGGCAAATATAGAACCCACCCATCATAGAATACCAACAAATAAAACCAGCAGCCCCAAACCAGCACATCAACAACAACCAAAAAAATGAAGAAACACTAAAGCTCCTGCTGCATAAAACCAAGAGATGAAGGTCGAGGCCTTACAACAGAGTTCGGGATAAAAACCAACAACAAGATTATCCCTCAGACCCCTTCTTATGGGATCAGAGTGTCATATCAAAGGAAGGCGAGGGTCTCTTGAAAGATTTACCTTTAACTGTAATCCAGCCTTCTTCCACTTTGGGAGCCTCATCTGCCAGCATAGGGAATCCAAAACTGAATTCCCATCATTCATTGAATTTCCAGCACCTAGGATAGGCTCAACTTGCGGAGAACCAGATCCTGGAACCCTCCCAGCAGAAGAGGGAGAAGCAAGAGGACCTGCAGAGCCAACAACAACTAGCGAACAAACAGGAAAATTGGAACCATCCAACGAGGAGACAGTTCCAGCAGAACCTGCAGCAACAAAAGCGTGCACAAGAACCAAATCAGCAAGGGGAGCATCCTCAGCCCCAAGACTAACACCAATAGTATCCTCATGGGGCAAATCCTTTCCCACAACAGGCAGAGGAGAAGGCATAGGAGACTCCGAAGCAAAAACCTGGGAAAAGCTCCTCTGGGAAGAACTCTTCACAACCGTATAATGCTGAGAAGAGACACCTTTCCACCATGAAACAAAATGCCTAGTTTTACCTAGATTACATTTGGCTGCAATATGACCTATTTGAAAGCATCTTCTACACCTGAAGGGGATACCTTCATAGTCCAAAGACTAAATCCAACTTCCCTTAGGAGAAACCAGCCTAATCACCGCAAGCCAGCCCTTGGAAGCATCTATAGTCACCAAAATACAGGCATAGGTGGTGTGGAGAATGTCTGCAGATTTCGCATCCACCATCAGGAAGTCACCCAAAGCCTCACCCACTTCCTCCAAAAGAGGATCCACCCAAAGATGCAGAGGGAGGTTTGGAAGCCTAACCCAAATAGGCATCTTATTAAAAGTATCAGATGATGGATTGAAATCCTCCTGCCATGGTTTAATCATCAACACGAAGCGATCATCCCAGCTAAAATAATGACCACAAAGGATACGATTTCTATCCTCCATAGGTCAAATTTGGCGACGAAAAAACCTTTTTCCAAAGGGAAGATATGAACCTCGCCATAAATGATGGGTTCCCAAAATTTGGAAATCCAAGCATGATGCTTGGGGAGACTTGGCCAAAAACCCCTAAATTTGCAGATAGCCGCTTGGTTGGAAAAAATAGACGATGAATGCTCTATTTCTTCCACAGTATCCTCACCCAAAGAGAGAGAAATGTGAGCAACCACAGTGACAGGAGCAACCATAGAAAACTTCAGAGCAACCCCAACCACAGGCTTCAACGATACTCGTGAAGACTTGGGAGGCCCCTCGGGAACCCTCGAAACATGATATGTCACCACAGAAGAAAGGGAGGCCACGACAGAAGCCCTAGCCACGGAAACATTCTCCCCACCACCACTAGGAGATACACCACCAGCAGCCTGGCTGGAGACGCACAGGGTAGGGCATGCTGCTCAAACACTCCACGCTGAGAGGGAGTACAGTCAGCGGGAGTGGGAGCAGGAGAGCGAGCAGGTGAGTAGCGCACGTGGGCAGGAGCGGGAGGCATTTCAAAAGCAATATTTTGAAGAATTATATACTAGGTTAATGATGTTGTGAGTAACTAGCATTGAATATATTCAAAGGGATTTGTGACCAAGATTCATCCTAAGTTGCATCATTCAACTTAGTTGCCTAATATAAGAGAGATGTGATACCAATGTATAATAATTGTCAATAAAAAATAGTAGTTAAAGAGTAATACAAAGTCATATTTTTTTGAGGGTTCATCCAAGTTTTGCTTAACTCTTTTATTGCTTAAACAATATCCATGATTACTCTCCTAAGCTTGGTAGGACTTAAAGAACAAAATAGGGTTATTATCCTTTTGTTTGCTAGCCTTTTCAACTCCCTAAATTGAGTAGAAACTTGACTTATGTGAGTGCTAAAATATGGTTACATCACTCATACCTTGGTAAGAACCTTAGAGTTAGGGATTAAAATAGAGATGTACACTAATATATTGGTGACTCTACTAGGAAAACCTTAGTGTCTTAAATCTTCAACTTTCGTTTGAAGACTCTGTCTTGATAAAGTGTTGAGCTTGTCTTTCTTCATTTTCATTTGCACATTATTAAGATTGTGACTCTTTTGTTAGGCAATCGAGATTACAATTGAATTCTTTAAAATGGAAGGAAGATCATTGTATAAGAATGCTCCAAACAAGAAGTTGTCCAATGAAACATGGAAGGAACAACACAAATGGAAGGTTAAAAATGAATGTAAGAGTATGTCTATATTGTTAAACAATTTAATGATGTATCTAATATTAACATAGATAATCAAACCTTACATCATAGTGACAAATCTACTCCTAGAGGTGCTCGAAGTAAAAGTGTTGTAGAGTGACATGACCTTAAGTACACAAATATCTAAATGTTCTTGAGAGGGAAAAAAGGAGGTAGACGCCTATTATAATGAAGCCATTTTGGCTAAATTAGAAACAAAATTAAATGCTTCATCTACTAGAATATTAGTCAAGCCTATAGATGATGACGTGTATCCCTTATCATATAGTGAAGAACTAAACAATGTTCAAGATTAGGGTTATGAGGATAATGAAGAATAGCAACCTAGAATATGATTGCACCATGAACATTATAATGTTGACCTTATCCAAGAAGTAGGCAACTTAAGAGCTAAGATAAACTATATTAAAAGCTCAAAGGGATGTAAAAGACAAAAATAATAAGAATAGTAACTCTCATAAATATGGACCAAAAGAGTTGTAGAAGACCATAAAATCTTGGTAGTGGAAGAAACAACCATGGTGGAGAAATAAATAAAATAATGCAATCTCTTACTAGGTCTCCTCTAAATTCGCAAAGGTATAGACAATTGAACTTCCTCGCGACAACATGGTATCCTAATCTAATACTCACAATGGCTAGGTCTAAGCTTGTCGAATGTCAAGGAAATTCTTTGAGATTTTAATAACTATTGATATTCAAATTTCATTAAGAGAAAAATATGCCAACATCAAAAGTCTCACAAAATGGGATTCTATCTATGAGATAACCTTTGCTTTGTGAAGTCGAGTATTAATAATATATATCCTATAATCTTCTTTTCTTGGGCTGAGATTAGGGAAAATAAGAGCTACCAATCAAAATAGTTCTAAGGTGATGTACCGAGTTAATAAATTCACATATTGCTCAATATTTGTAGAAATTATGACAATTCATCAATGTAACATATGACTAGTTACTACATAATATAAGATCATTAACAATTAAACATACGAATAAAGAAGAAATGATTAAATACCATTTGAGAAGAAAAATACATAAAATAATTGCACAAAATGTTAATTTTTCTTCATTATTGAGATAAGAAGCTATTACAAAAGAGACTTAACAACAAATTAGAAATGTTCAATCAATTCTAGGAAATTCCAAGAAAGACATTAACTATTACTCAGTTTTCTCTCATATCCATTCATAATTATTTTCCATCTTGACACCAACTCATGTCAATTGAGCCACCAACATATTGAATTTTTCTAGGTGGTCTATAATTTGTCCAATGAATGCCTACATGCAAAAAAAAATGGAGTTATAGTCATCAATACAATGCATTTCAATAGATAGTACTAACTTGTTATCTTAATACATTGATAGATATTGTCATGTGGTATCTATGGTCTCATGTGTTAACCTTTATTGGTTAGACTACACGAAGCTCCTCTATGAATGAGAACAAGAGAAAAAGGTGTCCTCCCACAATTGATGCTTCAGTTGAGTTATATTTAGTGGAGGATATAAAATATGGTATAAAAATAATATTTAACAATATCACTTAGAGCAACATTCTTGTTGAGTGGACAACTAGTGTCATTATTCCTCTTTATAAAAGTGGGGGCATCAATAATCCTTCTAATTATTACACTATTATGGTCAATCATCTTCTTGGAATATTATTTTGGAGCATGGTAGAACATAGAATGAACAATTGGGTAGTCAAAGGAGGGTAAAAGAGAAAAAAGAGCGGTTTGGTTTTAGGCCAAGATACTGTACTATTCATCATTATTAAGTATTTCATTGAAAAGGCATGAGACATCCAAGATGGGGATGCCTTTTATTGCTTTGTTGATTTCAAAGAATCTTTGGACACTTTTCCTAGGGATAGACTTTGGAGTAGAATGGGAGAGCTTGGCATTTCAAGAAAATATAGAGCAGTTGTTCATAAGCTTTATGAGCAAGTAAAAGCTAAAACAAGAATTTAGGCTTTTGTAAATGCTTTGGTAGTGACATTGGGGTCAAATAGGGGTGTCCTCTTTCGCTCATGTTGTTTGGTCTATACTGATAAGCTAGAAGAATGGTTAAACAACATCATTGAAAATAGTATTCAATTAGTAGGTTATGTGGTGAAGTTGCTTTTTTACGTAGGCGATCTTATCCTGATTACAAAATATGCACATAGTTTAAAAGAGCATTTGAAGGCTTTAGATCACTTTTGCCAAGAGGTTGAAGTGCAAGTAAACACCAACAAGACCAAAGTCATGATCTTTCTTTGAAGTGGAAAAAACAAGTCAACTTTATCTTCAAGAAAAGATCTTTGGAGATTGTAGAAGATTAGAAGTACCTAGGAAATTATTTTCGCAGTGGGCCCAGTTGGGAGACATGTAGGGCTAAAATGATTCAAGGTGGATCAAGAGCTTCTTATCTCCATAACAAGTGCAATAAATAAAAAAATTTAGAGTAGGTGTCCATACAATTTTGGTTGTTAGGTTAAACTTAAAAAAGGTTGTCATAGAGTTAAAATGTAGGAAGAAGACTTAGAGGAAGCAAAATGAAAATTGGATGGACAAAAGGGGCATTATTTGGCAAGATTGTCATAACTCAAGTGGGGAGATAAAAAAATTGGGCTTGAGAAAAATCCAAGTTTTCCATGTGGAGAAAAGAAAATGATAAAAAAGAAAAAAAACACAATGTCAAAGAATTCAACCACATGTAGACACATGATGAAAACGCATAGTTGACATAAATCAAGGGAAAGTAAAAAATATTATTAGATTAGTTAAGGACTGGGTCTTGTCATCTGAGATGTAAAACAAGTAGATGGATAACCTCCAGGGAAGAGTGGGAAAAAATAACTTTCATTTTTGTAGTAAAGGAGCAATTGAAACCAAATGACACTTCATCATATAGTGTGTAGCTTACCAGGTTATTCGTAAGTATGTTGAAAATAATTTGAAGGTGGGCAGTTTGGTTGAGCTATTTGAGGAGGCAAGGCTTCACAAAATTGTGAATTTCTTGGTTTGCATTCATCAAAAAAGAGATGATTAGATATAAATTTGAAAGTGTTTTCTTTTGGAGCTCTAGGTCCCTTAGACCACTTGTTAGATCATGGACACCATTAAAATTCTTTTATTCATTCATTCATTTAATTAACATTTTGGGGGAGAAGACATAACCCAAATGTATCAATTGTAATGGCCAATGACACAACGTTATACAAATGTCAAACTTCAGATCTTGCCATGTTAGCCTCTTTAATAAGACATCTATGATTCTACTATTTATTTTATATTATCAAAACCTTTTGATTGGTAGAGCTTTCTCCATGTTAACTTGGACTAAATGTTCAATGGTATGACGTTATGAATATGTCAACTTGATAATACTCAAAATATTGCTAAAGTTGGTGCCTTTAAGTTTTGTACCTAGTATGTTATTCTTCTAGGACATAGGCACACACGTTACTTAATTTTACTTAGGGATCAAAAAAGAATATTCTCACTTTTTGTGGTCTTATCACATTATCACTTTTCTACTTTGGTGCATATCACTTTATCACATTTCCACCTTCATCCTCCTTTATTGGATGTGTTGCACAAACATCTTTCCACCTTGGAGGGTGATCCACCTTTAGTGGACATGTGACACTTTCACTTTTCCACCTTCGGTGGGTGATAAGTATCACTTTATGTATCATGCCATAAGAATAAGACACTTGTCGTAACTTGATACCTTCCTATGTCTTCAACCAAGAGGTCTCTTAAGTATTATCAACTACTTTAATGCATTCTTGGTGAGAATAATCTCCATAGCCAAATATTACATGGTCTAAGAGCTTGTTGAGTGCCACTAGATATTCTTTTGAGAGATTTGAGTGCATTTTGTGGGTTTGTGGGGGGGGGGGGGGGGGGGGGNGTTCCCCTTTGTGGCTTTCAATTGTAGGTCAAAATAAGAGCTTACTAGCACAAATATGAGGTTTCCATCATGTTCAAGAGGTCCAAAAACCCCAAGATTTACTTTTGTTTCATACTAATCAAACATTAGAGGCCAGAGCTATGAGCATTTGAAGGTTGCATGTATTTACTAGATTTGGGAGGTCATAGATGTTTCTTTGAGCACATTAAGAAAAAACCAATCTTGCCATTATGATTAGAAGGGTCAAATCAACTAGGATCCCCTGTCAAATCATCCAAATCTGAGTATTTGACTTAGGGACATCATAAAATTTTTGTCTAAATGATGTATATAATTCTATTGAGTGCTAAATTAAACATCTTAACAATTGAGTGCTACTATTAGAGGACGACCTACATGAATGCTCTCATGTAGTAAGTGTTCTCCAATTTCAACTAAATTGACTTTAAAAAACTTTACTGTGCATTTCAATATGTTTTAAAAAATTAAGATATCTTAATTTGAAAGATAATTTAAAATAACTATCACACAAAATTTATACATTTAATAACAACTTTATATACAATACATTGATAATTTCTAAACAAAATTAAATAGGGCACGGACATAAATTTCCCATCAATGAATCTTATCACAACTTTATAGACAAATAATACCGAACTTGGAAGCTTGTAAATTCCCTAGTATAAATCTTAAATCAGTACTTTAACAAGAGACGCAAAGCGTCAAAGTTCCTACCAATAGTGTAATGCATTTAGAGTTAATATTAGGTGAAATTAATAGATTTATGCATTACCAATTTATAGATTTTCACTTTAGACAAAAAATAATAGAAGCTTCTGAAATGATATATTGGTAATGAAGAAAGATAGAATCTAAGAAACATTTGTAATATAATGCACCACTTGAAAAAAAGACCAAGGTTCGAGTCTAAGTATTAGAATAATATAAGCTTTATGTAGGGAAGTCATCCATTCAAACAATCTTTATAGGGTACAATTTATTTCTAGAATAAATGCAAGGAAAGATGCAACTCAAATACGTGATATTGTAAGAGAGAAATTGGAGTACGATAGTTGAGAATTTTGAATTTGAGAAAAGTGCGTGCCTTAATAATATTAATGTGTTTGATGTAGAAAAGACAAATCATTAGGGTATTTAGTTTTGTATAGATTAAAAGCATAATCATAAAAATGGTGTGAAGGTTTACAAGGTGTTGGTAGCTATTTTTCACTCTTGTTGTGAGCGTTATGAGCTCAAATAACTCAAGTACAAATACTTAGGAGGATAATTATTTATCTAGTGGTAAAATATTGATATTAAGTATTGTTTCCAGCTTGCTCAAGAGGGAAAACCTCTATGGTCATTGAAATCAAAATTTTAAATAAGAATTTTATATGTTTTTATCTATGGTTTTCTATTATTATAGCAGTCCATTGCAGACAACAATAACGTCCATGAGTAGATGGAATTATATCTTTCACTAGTTTTTCTTTATTGATTAAAGTATGAAGCCACATTCAAAGGATGAGGATCAAGAGGCCATAATTAAAGTATAATGTTAATTTCCATTACTAAAAGTATTTGAACACCCCCTTTCCCATTATGTTTTGAGCCCACTTCATATTTCCTTGGTTTCATGGGAGTTATTTGTAGAAAGCTTTACTAATAGAATTTTTCAATCTTATGATCATTTGGAGGTTCATCCTAAGGTTCCATTTGATAAAAGTGATTGAACACCCCTGGCGAGGTCATTTATAAAGTAATCTACTAGCTTTATAGTTGAGGAAACCATTTTTTACTACAAATATTTTTCACCAAGAATTCTGACAAGTACTTATTTTCCATGTCAACTAGTGAGGGGCTTTATCCTTCTTCCATCATTCAAAGCATATTCTAATATGATCCCTTAATCTCCACTTATAATCCTATCCATCTAATCCATGTGTCAAAAAATCTATAAATCAGATGCTAAAGTCATTTTCATAATATAACATATTTATATGTAACTTTATGCTGCAAGTAAAATCATTCATTTCTCATCAGAAATGTCATCATTAAGCACAACTATCATGGGTGTTAAAGTATTGTTCGTTCGTGTTTAATAAAATGACGAGACAATCGTAAAATATATATATATATATATATATATATATATAAAATTAAAGATATAATATATATTAACATGTTCATGAGTGAAAACCATATATATATAATATAATATAATATAAATTAAATAATGAAATGACATAGTATTGAATCGATCGACTTAATAGTCAATTACATTATCGACATGCATTAGTATAGTGACTGTTATATATTAACAGTCACGATACTATCGTGACTGTTAGTATATAATAGTCACGATAATATCGTGACTGCCGATACTAATTAAAACAGTCGGTTATAATATGCGCTTGGTTATGCAGTTTAATATGTGCATAAAACGATAATTATAATATGTTAGTATGAACAGTCATGACTCATCAATATGATGAGTCATGTCTATTCATACTCACATCTTTTGGATTCAATATATATAGTCATTGGTTTTGTAGAATCAA
>MU225567.1:34375-44943 GCA_018584345.1 Thuja plicata
ATCGACATGCATTAGTATAGTGACTGTTATATATTAACAGTCACGATACTATCGTGACTGTTAGTATATAACAGTCACGATAATATCGTGACTGCCGATACTAATTAAAACAGTCGGTTATAATATGTGCTTGGTTATGCAGTTTAATATGTGGTTTAATACGTGCATAAAATGATAATTATAATATGTTAGTATGAACAGTCATGACTCATCAATATGATCAGTCATGTCTATTCATACTCACATCTTTTGGATTCAATATATATAGTCATTGGTTTTGTAGAATCAATCAATCAACAAGGCAATTGTATTCTACTACAACAATTAAGTTTTATCTTCAGATCATATTTCTTAACAATGGGTTGGTGCAACACGAGTTGGAACATGAAATTTATTTATGTTTTCATTTTTTTCCTTGTAGAAATTTTCTTTGTCATATAAACGCCACAAAATCTTTATGTAAGGAAAAAACTACCACACACTTAGAGGAAAATCGATAATATTCACAAGACAAAACAATAGAAATTTTATTTTCCACCCACTATATATCTTTTTATACCATAAATACAAATTTAAAAATAACCAATACAATAATAAATTTTTTTTTTTTTTTTAAATTTAACATAAACAAATAATAATATATTGATATCTTCTAAATATGTTTTTGAATGCTCAAAACTATTAACATATATTGATATCTCCTAAATAAGTTTTTGAATACTCAAAACTGTTAACAAATGAATAAGCAAGATGATGAAATATATTCTAGATATCTCGCTATTATGCAGTTGACTTTCAACTCCCACCAGGTGGCAATTACCATTGGTATCTACTCTTCTACCAGTGCACGTGTCTTATCTATGCTTCCACATGTTGCACTCTCTTCTACACTTGGCGTAAGAGGTTAAGGGGATGCGTTGAAATGCAGAGGATTGAGTAGACAGACTGGAATGGATGGCACATTTTGCATACCAGGGAAGTTATATGGAACCTGCGATGTATCAAACTACTTTCGCTTACCATAAACTAGTCCAGCATCCTATAAATTGTAGAAAATGTTAAATTCTTAACTTTTTCATATTATTTTCCCTGAAAAATTGAGACGTATGCCCTGGTTGCAGTGGTCACTGGTGAAAATTGTGTGCATTTAGTTAAATTGATGTTTTAGATCACATTTTTCGGTCCATTATTGGTACTGTGATCTGCAAAATCAATGAAGTTAAATATAAATGGTTTTTATGTGAGGGTTGTTAAAGTAATGCTGATGTGTTAAGCCTTTATAAGTAATTACAGACCATACTTTTTTTTTTTTTTTGCATTATTTTTATCTTTGGTCTTTTTTGCATTCGTATCTGTCACCCATCACAGCTATGGTTTTGTTTGGATTGTCTTTCAAGACTTAAGACAAGATGTAATAGCATGTGCTAAGTGGAGCATACAATTTTGGAACTTTTTTTTGTTCTAAATTGGCATCTTGAAATGCTTCCAATACCAGCGCTTATGACATTTTGTGAAACTGTTGTTATTAATTAGGGTTTACCTGAAGGTTGTATCAGTATGCATCAATCAGCATAAGTTGCTTTTGGTTTCAACTAAGATCTTTGGAACCTCCGATTCAAGATCAATACATTACCAAACACTGCTAAGAACCCATAACATATTCCATAAAGAATATCCTACCACATGCATGATACCCGTATTGGAATGACAAAACTTAGTGTTAGAATAAGAAAATTTAGTTTTTGAATGTTGTAGATGCTTTCACATGTAGTTTTGTAAATTGTCCAAGAGTAGACCTATAAGCATGGTGGCAACTTTTGAAATTCAATTTGATTGTATTTATTGTTGTTGCAATTTGTGTCTGCTATTTCTTCACAATCTAGTATTTCTCTAGTTCAATAATAGTGTGTTTTCATGTTATGAATTTGGTCATAGTTTGGATTGAACAGGGTATGAGTTTTGTGAGAGGTTGGCTTATGGTAGGCTATGGGCTAATTTGGTGATTTATCTCACAACCAGACTGCATGAAGGCATTTTCTTCTATCTATACTATATACTGGTATTTTTGTCCATGTTGGTATTGTTGTATCTCCTCATTTATAATCATTGAATTACCTGAACATTAAGTTAAGCTTTTCCATTTTGTACATAAATTTTGTGCAGATTTTAAATTTGGGTGTTTTTATTTCAATTCATATAAATAGATATTTGTAGTTTAATTTTACTCCCTACTGGTTTTGAAAGCGATTGTGTGTTTTTTTCATCAATTTTTCAAATCATATTCTGTGATTCATCATCACAAATTATAATTATTTTGGAGACTTTAAATAAAGTTTGCCCTATGATTTCCAAAAATATTTGATTGCAACTTAGCAATTTATTATGACCAAATTAGAAATTTGATAAAAATCCACTGAACAATATCTATCCCAAGCTAGGTTTTTAAGTTTCTTCTGTCAAATCTTAGTTGTTTATCTTCTTTTATTACGGCAGGCCAATACCCAGGGCTTAGTAAACCTGTCTCTCTCCAGAATGTAATGTTCAGGTTATAAAGCTGTCTCTAACCTCCTTGCTAATGTCTTCAACATGGTCTGCAACTTTTGTCACTTAGTACTCTTGTCCACTGTATAAAGTCGTCTTTATTTAATGTGAAGTTAGTCTTTCATATAAGTGTACGGTGTACAGTCTAATGGGAAGTTGTCAATATATAGATTCTTGTACAACTGGTAAACATGCAAACAATAGTACTAGCTAATTAGAAACAAAAAGGTTGAAATCAATGTATAAGAGCTTCTCATTTATTTGCTTAGCCACATAAATCATATATTCAATGATAAACCATAAAGTTGTGTCCAACTCAATTGTTGTAAGCTTCTTTTTATAAAGAGAGGTTGCAGAACTTCCACCGAGTACAAAACCCTAAAGAGCCAGCAAAATAGGGGTTTGTCTCAAGTTGGTATTCTTTGAACTACAATTGTTTTGCAGATATGAATTATTATTTAATGATGGACAGATTGGGGTCCCCTGCAAGACGTGAGGTCCAGTAGGGTTATGTCCACTGTGCTAGACGATGAAAGCCCAGGTGAGGTTTTACAAAATATCTAGTTCGTTTTTCTAGCTCTAGATTCCTAATTTATGATTTGTATGGAATATATATCTTTGTTTTGTCTAGTATTTCCATGGTATTAATATATTTGAATGGCAATTTAAATGTGTAAGAACTAAGAAGTCATTGGGAATTTCAGAGTTTGCAGCTCTAAGTAAGTTTATTTGGTATTTCAGGAAATATTGCATTGCAATATCTGTAATTATAATTCTAATTGTTTGATAATATTTATGTGGTTTATTGAATACCTTTTCAGAGTATGACACTTATGCTTAGAATTGAAATCGATGCAAGCTTGGTAGCAGGATGTTCTAGAAATGATGGCCATTTTAAAATACATGGCTTAAATTTCCTACAATATTTGTGTTTCCTAGTTTGGTTACATATGTATAGTCCGAGTATGTAGCTCCTTATAAGAGTTAGTGGTACTCGTGGATTTGAAAGTGCATCAAAACAGAAAAGCAATGATTAGGCATTTCAAAATGTTTGGGAAATTTGGCCTAGAATTGACTTTTTAAATTTTAATAGTTTATCCTGGTAGCCGGGCATTTCAGAATTTATCGGTCATTTTAGAATATATCGCTTAAGTAACCTATAATATTTGTGTTTTATGGTTTGATTACATATGCATGGTCTATGTAGCTCATTACTAGAGTCAGTGATATGGGTGGATTTAAATGTGAATCAAAACATAAAAACAGTGATTGGGTGTTTCGGAATGTTTTTTTGGAAGTATTGTCTAAATTTTATTTTAAAATCTTAATGGTTTGAATCAGAGGTCATGGCTTTAATTAATGAAAAAAGTGCTAATACATATTAGCAGTAACTGGGTAGTTTGGAATGTATGTGACAATATTAACTCATTGATACTGTAAAACAACAAAATGCTAATTAGTCTGTCATTCTAATTATGGCTCACCAAGTGTAACCCAAAATGTGCATTCATTAATATCTTTCCCAAAAAATTGTTTTGAAACATTAAGGGCTAAACAAGATTAAAGTTCTTAATAGTGCATTTAACCAAAGCTTTTGGAATGACTTCGATGAGTGTTTTACATTGGGCCCGCTGGATTGAACATATTATGAAGATGAGCATTGCAGTTTAGTTTCTGGTTTTGACTGTATATTTATTTTCTTAATATTTTGGATCAAATTCCACGACCCTTCATTAGAAAATAAGGCAAGAAAAAATAAATTGTGAGATTGTTGGCAGACCAAGCCAAACAGAGATGATTGTGTATATTTATTTTCTTAATAATTTGGATCAAATTCCATGACCCTTCATTAGAAAATAAGGCAAGAAAAAAAAATTGTGAGATTGTCGGCAGACCAAGCCAAACAGAGATTTTTTTGACTTCTGGACCCAACTACAATTCCCTCACCTTTTTATTTGGTTTGGTCTGCCAACAATCTCACAATTCTCTTTTCTTGTCTTTTTTCCTCATGAAGGATCATGGAATAGTTTGATAATTATAAAAAGTCAAAACCAAAATAGAATTCCAGAACAACCCTTGTTCTATTATCATGCACTGTGGAAGCTTAAAACCAATTTTTTAGAAGAACCTTCGATCTATAATCATAAACCACAGAAAATCAAACCCATGATTGTTGTTAAGTGTTCTTGGATTAGAGAAGGCAAGGAAAGGGTAAAATATCTTTTCAACAGCATGATTCTAGTGGAAACAAAACCACCTAGTAATCCAAAATATTTTTACTTTCTTCAAAAGTAAATTATAGTACTTTTGCCTTGCAAGTTCAATGACTTTGTCTAATATTTTAATCAATAATGACTTGTACCAGTAAAGAGCAAGAAATTATGTATACACTTTTGTTGATTTTCTTAAAAAAAAAACAGCTTCTAAAGCCTGCAACATATCTACACCCTGCCTTAAAAATACATTAAATCTCGCTTAAAATATACATTAATAATGTCAAGAAAAGGGAAAAATAGAATAAAAAATGCTTGAAACGCTTCACCTCCTCTGGCTTTTTCAAATTCTTAAAACTCAGAAAAGCTAAGAACCCTTCCTTAAAAAAAAGTTTTTGGGCATTTTAAGGGCTCACACATTGCAGCAAACAAGGCAGAGTCTTTGAAATTGTTGCCCCTAGGGTTTCACCAATCAACAACTCATTTCTTTGGTTTTAGGGTAAGAAGAAACTGAGATCCCCTTTCTGCGTGTTTTCAGTGGCCATGGCATGACTGAACGTCTACCACATGTTGAAGCATTTGTTCACCGGAGCTTCTGTCACGAATTGCAGGTGGCTTCCATTACAGAAGACTCGAGAATTGGTGTGCCTTCGACTGGTCTAGATTTTTTCTGGATTAAATTCACCATTTTGGTGCTTTATTTCAGATTTTTCTAGATTATAATCACTGCTCACTTTGTCTTCTACGCGAGAAGCTTGATTTTTAGTCCCTGCCAGCTATGGCGGGGACTAATGTTTTCGGGTCACTATACGCTATTAATCCGTTCATTGGAAATCCGGCAAACACCATCAAATTTCCCTTATCCTATGGTTCGTTTGGATTATTCTATTCAAATGAAATTTTGACTCTTTTATTTCTAATTTTCCATTGCCTGCACAGATTTTTCCTGGTAGTACTTTTTCTTTTTCGTGAGAAAATTTAATAGAAAATAACGCACGGGTGTTCCTAGCAGACTGCAACGTTTTGACGACGTAAACACTCCACGTATCTGCATGTGCCTCTAACGAGGCAACATCTCCTGAAGGCGGAGGGCATCAACGTGGACCGCCTCCTAATATTTTGCATTGTTAATATGGTTTGCACGCCCATTTCCCCCTTTTGGGTTTTCGGTGTCTGTGTTCAGAACACACAGCTTCTGCCTAATCTTTGGTCGATTCCTAGGGTTTTCTTTCAAAGAAGAGCTGTGGAGGCGATAGAACTGTTCAACAGCAGCTGCTATTGTCCTTGGTAAGCGCCCATTAGAGTTTGAAGTCGGTATTCATCATATTTGATTGCAATAACTAGAAATCACTACCGCAGTTAAGCATTTACTATTTCATTTTTGCGATGACTGTTTAGATTTATTGTTCAAGATAGGGGCATCTATCTTCGGTTTAGATCTATCTTTTTGTTTTTTATTGTTATGATGTTAATAATTTTGCATCTTTATTCCAGAAAAATGCTTTTTCTACTTGTTCTAACCAATGAGAAAACAGAAAATCATTTTTTTAATTCTTGAAAATAAAAAGTAATAATCAACTTTTTTTCTACTTGTTCTAATCAATGAGAAAATAGAAAAATCGTTTTTTTTCTTTTTTTAATTCTTGAAAATAAAAAGTAATAATCAACTTTAGGTTGACCAGTCAAATAGGAAAATATGTTTAGGATGCATAAGTATCATACGGTATACCTAACAATTCTTAAAAACAGAACTAAACGGAGGACTTGTAAATTCCCCATCTATAAATTTTGAAGCAATTCTCGTGTATGCAGCCTCTGTTAAATGAATTCCATCCCAATTAAAATATCTTTGAGGATTAGGGCATGATTCTATTCCAAGACCACACGGGAATTGTGGGCTGTAATTGTAGGATCCACCATGTCCACAACAATTTTGAAGAACCTGTGATTGTAATCCTACACAATTCAAATTTGAGTTTGGTTATTGAACTAACATATAAAAATTCAAATTTATATTCAATAGATGAAGCTTTAAAAAGTTCAAAAAAAAAAATCTTCCTTACCATTAGACAATGGATCCTTCAAAACTGTAAGTGCTGCACCATAATAATCTGCAAAAACTATAGAAACGTTTGGATGCTCTATTTGCAGTTCTTCTACCATTTGCTTCAAGATCATGTTACTTCTCTGTGCAAATTCATTATAGTTCTTCAAACATCCCATTTCATCCAACTCACCCTCTTTTACAGAAAGATAAGAAGGTAAACATCCAATAGGCAGATTATTTTGAATCAAAATCTTCTTTGCACCCCCTCGACTGATCAATGTCTGCAAATGATAACATAAAATTGGACAAGAGCAGTTGAATATTAAAAACTTAAAAATAAAAAATTAACTTTAAATGATAGTGAAAACAAGGTTTATGCTTACTCTAAGTGCTCGCTGAATTTTACTTATTACTGGGATAATGAAGGTTTCCACTTCAGCCATGGATCTTCCTTGTGAAAAAGGGTAGTTATAATCGTTTTCACCAATCTCTCCCATCACAAACATTGCATTGGCAAAGTGTTCATCACATTCTGCATAATTGAACAATAAAACAATTTGAGAATATAAATCCCACAATCTACATTGGAACAATAAAAATCCCTCAAAATAAAATTTTAACTAAAACATAGTGAAAACAAGAAATCTCATAAGAAAAACACTCATCAAATTACCATTAAATAGAATAAAAAGAAAAAACAAAACACACCTTTATGATGTGAACAATAAGCTTTTTTATGTTTCAAGAACCAGCGTATTTGTGTATCCAAGGAAAACTGTGTGTTAAGTCCTTCAATTCCTCTTATTTGGAAGAAAGCTGGGTTTAGAGCTGTAGCTCCTGCAACTGCAAAGTTTACACCAGCACTAAAGTTTGCAGGCCTTCGTAGAAATGGATTTAACCATGGTTGACCAAGAGCTTCAGCTGTGAAAAAACCAATAAACATAATTAGCACATTCAATTTGAAAATACAAAGTAGTAAATATGACGAAAAGAAAAAAGCTTTATGTTAAGTCAAATTACATACCAAAGAAATCAATAATTAATCGCCCATCTGAGCAGCGACCAGTTGGATAACCCAACGTTTCACCATATGGAAAATGACCAATTGAACGATGTGGCGATGAGATTAACAAATTCCCCGTGTCTGCATAAGAATCTCCAAAACTGTAGATTGCACACTTGCAGTCACCCAATGGAATTAGGAAAGAGACCCACATGAAGAAAAGTATAAATTTTGAATATTTCATCCTTTTGCAAAAAGAACTACACAATACAAACTTCTGTGTTTAAACGACAATACAAACAGTTGCCTTTAATGGTTGCAAAAATCTGTGACCGACCGACTTCTATGCAATTTATATTCTTTCTTGTAGTAAGTTTTTGAATCTATTGATTACTAATAGTAATAAAAGCTTGCCTTTTATTATTAGAAAACTACAACACAAATAAAATAATTCTATTTATATAAACTGTAAGTCAGTTTATAAAATAAGTTTATTTATTTTTAATTTGTATAAAATAATTCTATTTATAAAAATAATATTTTAGTTTATAGAGCGATCATGCATGGAATTTATTTATTTATATAAAATAATTCTATTTATAAAAATAACTAATTTTAATTTATAAAATGATCATGCATGGATAATTTTATTTATTTTTAATTATTTATAAAAATAATTAGTTTTAGTTTATAAAATGATCATGTATAAATATTTTTATTTCTTTTTAATTTATATAAAATAATTCTATTTATAAAAATAAAGTTCCAGTTTATAAAATGAATAGTACATGCAATTTATTTTATTTTATTTATTTTTCATGGTGGATGAATTGATTTTTAAAGAACTGTAGCTTTTAGTTATAAAATAATGTTAATGCATGCAATTTATTTTTAAAGAACTATAGCTTTTAGTTATAAAATAATTTTATTTAATTATTTTTGTTGGACTCCACTCAAATGAGTAGTAAAGTTTTAGCTTTCTATATTATTAAGAAAAATCTAATATATATAGTTTTAGTTTATAAAATGATGCATAAATATTTTTATTTTATTTTTAATTTATATAAAATAATTTTGCTTATCAAAATAAAGTTCTACTTTATAAAATGAAAACAATAAAACAATGCATGCAATTTATTTTATTTTTTTCTAATCTTGCATGAATTGATTTTTTTTAAAGAACTACAGCTTTACACCGAAGGTGTTCCTTATCTGAAGTAGTGCATGCTAAGATTAAATCTAAGGCCCAGCTATTACGGAAAGAGATGCAAGACGATTAAATAAATCTGGACCGCCCATCAGGTCGCTTGTTTTTCGCAGGAAAAAGTGGAATAATATCTGTGTCAAATGCTCTAATTCTACCTATTAAACGGTCTTGATTTATGACCTCTTGTAGGATTTCGGGTGGGCGACTTGCAGCTTCCACAAATCATATTTGCAACTCAGCCTGACTCGTGTTGTTGCAGGTCTTCATGGGACTTTACTTACAGTGAGTAGCTGTTGTTATTTTCTGAGTTAGTTTACACAGACTTATGATTGGACTACATGGCTGAGGAAACAATATATTCTGAAATACTCCATAATTTCTCAAATTCTGAACATCGGTTACATTGTATCAGCCCAATTTGAAAATTGTATCAGCTCAAGTCTGTAACATTTTCTGTCAAGAATTGATTAGAACCAACCTCTATAATGACTTGTGACAACTTTTAAATTTTAATATTAAAATAAATGGAATTTAGAGTTCACCTTTTGCCTCGATTGAATTCTTGCAAAGAAGTTAAGATCATTTAAAATCATAATGTTAGTATTAAATTTATTAAATTTATTAACAATCATTTGTTATGGATAAACCTTCATGATAATAGATGTCCACGAGAGGCCCAAGTTTAATTATACAACATCCAATTCCAAGTTTAATTATACAGCATCTGATTCCATCTTAAATGTGAGGCAGTTAAAGTTTAATTTTACTTGGAAAAGCTTCCTTTGGGCATTTTTTTTTTCTCCTTAAATCAGATTTAAAACAAAAACCTAAAAACCTGCAAATAGGGGAAGACAAGTTATTTAGCAATATTTCTTCCAAAACTTGAATAAGTTAAATCACAACATCCAGCGTACGGCGTCCTATCTGTGTTTCCGCTCTGGGCCATCCATCTGTCACACCGCATTTACTGCGGGATCTCTTTTGCATTAGGGTTAGCTTTTAATATGGCTCCGGCCAACTTCGGCCCAGCAGTTGCTGTTGGTGCGTGAGTTGAAGCTTCGAACAGCCATGGTGCCTCCTCTGAACAAACGTCCCCACAAGTTCGTCCCGAAGGTCTTTCACGAGGTAACCCTGATATTGTTCTTAATCCACAGGAATTTGATTCTGCTTGTGAATGGTTAGAAAAGCATACGTTGATTGGATATTTTGTGGGTCGTACTCCTCCTGAAAGTATCCTTAAGGATTGGGTCAACAAGAGCTGGACCCCGCATGGGATCCGTCTTGATGGTGTGCAAAACCTTACCAAAAGTTTTTTCCTTTTCCAGTTTGCTAACCCTTCTCAGGCGGAAGCGGTTTTTAACCGTGGACCCTGGACTGTTAGGTCCTCCCTGTTAGTTTTTCAGAAATGGTTTCGAGACTTTACTGTCTCCGACGAAAAAAAACTTAGGGTTCCAGTTTGGGTCGAGTTCCCTGGCCTCCCTTTGCCATGCTGGCCGTTTATTGAGTCTATTGCTAAAACCCTCGGCAAAGTCATTGTCATGGAGCATGACAAATTTT
>MU225567.1:48967-64105 GCA_018584345.1 Thuja plicata
CTGTAGGAGAGCTCAACAGTATTGGCAGTGGATTCACGATTTTTTTAAGCCCTTTCGGCCCGAGCCTTTTTCTTGGCATATGATTGTCTTAGGAGATTCTCCTAGACTCCCCTCCAAGTTTACCCAGGTTTTGCATACTTTCAGGATGGAGATTTTGTTTAATATTTAGAAAGATAGAAATGCTGTTATTTTCTCTCACAGCTCTCTTGATACGAATGTTGCTTTGTTTAACAAAGCTTGTATATGTAATAATGTTATGATGCAGATTCAAGTTCAAGCAAATAAAGTGGCGCTGGAAGTAGCTCACCTGCAGGAGCTGCTCAATCATTGGGGCAATGCTCCCTGCACTGTTGCTCGGGTTCCTCCGGATGCCCTTTCTGCCGAGGGTACGCCTCCCAGAGGCTGCCGCCGCGGGCGCAGTTCTTCGACGTGCCGCTCGCACACTCCTCGGTCCCAGGCTCCTTGTCACCACTCTCCGAGAGGTGGTGGGGACGGATGGTGGCGCCGCTCGGCTTCTCCGCCTCCTCGGCCTTCTGGGTGGGCACCGGCTCCGGTGCAGTCTGTCCCTCCTGATGCTCCTAGTGCTCGTCGTGGTTTGGATTGGCCTCCTGCCACCTCTTCCAAGTATCCCCGCCTGGCTCTTGCTATCTCCCCGCCCAGGGCGGATGAAAAAGAAAAAGAAGATGATGATGGTTGGTCGCTTCCCGACCCTCCTGTCAATCCCACTAAGGCGTGGGGATCGGATGATAAAGATCCTCCACCTTCTGCTACTGCTCTTGCTGCCTAATGGCTTTATGTTTTTCTGATGAATAGTTTTCATTTCCGGCTTTGCCGTGTGAACTCTGCGGGGTGATTTCTATATCCCTCGGCCCCTTTTTTGTGGATATGTAACTTTACTATTTTTAATAGAAAAGGCACTATTCATAAAAAAAAAAAAATCACAACATCCACTCATAGTCTATTAATTTTATTTTATGAATATTGTTCATATTATTATTTTTAAAATATATTTATTAAAAAACTAAACAAAATATATCCTTAATATAATAGATCTTATTTTTTATTTTAAAACTTTTATTTATATATTTGTATTTTTTATTTTTATTATTTTATGTAATTCATTTAAATGTATTGAAAGAAGTATATCAAAGAGCTATTCTACTTTACATTGACGAATTTCAATTTGGTTTTTATGGAGGGAACTAACAAAATTTGTTGCTTTAGTACAATTTTCAAAATTTTCATATTGGTCAATAGGTCCTTACTCTACTAGTGAAGTTGAAAGGTTCTTAATGAGCCCATCAAAAATCAAATCTTGTTGAGTGCAAGGATGTAGAGATGAGACAATTTGGTTCATTTGATTCCACAACTTAAAATCCTCTGTTTTTTTTTTTTTTTTCTCTGATTCACTTTGAATGTTTAATGGTGTTGTCATACTTTAGTCTCTAGAAATTATACATTTTCTATTCTATTCATATTTTTTCATATTTTTCAGGTTGGTCATTAAAAGCCACACCCATTTGTATTGTATTGCCTGTCTAAAATACTCTATCTATATCAAGTGTGGGAGAGATTGAGAGCATATAGAAGCTACTAACCATTCTCTCATTGTCTCCCTTTTTCTCTCTAGTTCTCCCTCTCCCTACATTCCTATCTCCATATATCTCTTCCTCTCTATATTTAATTATCTCTTTCTTCCACTTCTATCTTTTCCAAGTTATATCTCTTTGTGTCTCCTTTTTTCTATCCTTATCTATCTCTTGCTCTTTCCTTACACACACACACACACACACACACACACACACACACACACACACACACACACACACACACACACACACACACACACTCTCTCCCACNCTCTCCCCACACACACACACACACACACACACACACACACACACACACACACACACACACACACACACACACACACACACACAATCTCTCCAACGCCTTGTCTCTTTTCCCATCTCTCCGTATTACAAATATTATGTGAGCTTGTCGGTAAGAGAGAATAATTGTCATCTACATTTGAAGATCTTACCGATTGACCTTATTTACTAGAAAAACTTATCCAAACAATACACCAAAAGCTTTCCTATTTGACCTTATGTACCTCTTAGGTGTACCCATTGCAATTGCTAGTTATAAAATAATTTTATTTAATTGCTTTTGTTGTACTCCACTCAAATATAGACAACTATTTTATTTAATGGCTTTTGTTGGACTCCACTCAAATACAGACAGTTGTAGTGAAGTTTTAGCTTTCAATATTATTAAGAGAAATTAAAAAATAGTTTGATAATATAAAATATCATATATATATATATAAAAGAAATCTATATAAGGAACGTGGATAGATATCTTAAAAAATAATATATATTATATTACATAATAAAACAAAACAAAAAAATGATTATATTTATGTACAAAACAAAATGTCATAAATGTGTTACAAAAATAAAATACATTTCAAAATGAATATATTCTAGATTGTAAAATATTATAGACAATCTCATACAATATAAAAATTAATAAAAATATTATAAAGATAATTACGAATGTTTTAATTATTTTTAATTAATATACTTCTTAGTGGAGGAATTAAAACTTATTTTTTTCTAAAGTTTAACGATAATCTTCTATAAAATAATATATATTTGTAACCAAAATAATAAATCTTGACTATCAATTATGCAAAATTAGATAACAAATTAAAATTGTAGAGACCAATAAAATATTTAAAATTGTCACAACTTAAAATTTAAAAGCCTTCCAACGAGCCCCACCTACCAACTCCGAACTTTCGTTCAAGCTTAGGAGGCGAGGCAGAGGTGCAAGGTTTGATTGAAGTTTAAGTGTGTAGTGGCTCTTTTAAATTCCTAAATGAAACATATCCCAACTTCTATGATCCACTTTTACATTTTTTCGTTATTACGAAACTTATCTAGATTTTTACCTCTGAGATTAAATGTTGGGTTTTTTATGTACACATAAATTTGAGGTGCATATGTGATTGTAAGAAACATCTATCGACGTTAATCAAATAATTTTATTTATAAAATCGTTATTTTTAAGTCATTAAGGAAATTTAAAATTAAAATGCACCAATTTTTAAGAGATCAAGAATAATTTTAGCATGGGTGCTAGCAAGAGTTGTAGCATTAACATGACCCAAAATAGTAGCAACAACATTATCTTGATCAACAACAAGGACATCACCCAGATTTACAACAGGAGTTTATTCCTTAACATCATCATATGAGGAGTTCTTAGAGGATGAATCAAAGAGAGAATTAGAAGCATGAATAGTTAAATGATCATCATTTGCATCCTTCCACCAAGAAGCAACACATTTTCGATGTAGAAGAGAATAGCCTAAAACCATATGCCCAGTACATAAACAATGTCAACAATGAAAGGGAAGGCCCTCATAGTCTAGCGCTTTAGTCCATGGCCTCTCCCCAACCATGAGCACCACATCCCCCAGAAGTGGTATGGAGATATTCAAATCCACCAAAATGTGGGCGAAGGTAGAGTGACCCATTGTGGTTGTAGCTTCATCCACCTTCAGGAAATGACCAATAGAATTATCAATGGCCTCAAAGCAATAAAATTCCCAAAAATGTAGTGAAAGGTTGAGAAGGCGAACCCACACGAAGCACATATTGAGTGGTTTAGTAAGAGGGTTGATGGCAACTATTTAGGGTTTGATAGAAAGGGAGTGATTCCCCAAACCCACAACTTGTTGAACACCAGATCCTGATCTTCAAAAGAAGAAAATGAAGCAATAAAAAACCCCTTAGCCCAAGGGAAAAACTTAATATTTCCAAAAACTATGGGTCACCAAGAACTAGTTACCCAAAAATGCAGATCCGGGAGAGAAGGCCAAAGACCAAAAAATCTACAAACCATCCCATGAGTATGGTAGAAGTCCACACTGTCCACCACATCTGGGCCACAAACTACCATAGGGGAGGTCTTAGCATAAACAAGAGGTCGAACTTTCCCTTTTGGAGGAATTGTAGTAGTAGAATTGGTTGCGCGAGCATAGCTCCGTCCACTAGTAACAAAAAAATTGGGGTGGGTGGGGAGGGGAATCCTCTCCTTAACACTTGAGGTAGAAACCCCACCACCCAGTGCAAACAACCACACTAGGTTGAGGAACAATGGAAGGAACCTAGTTCTGTTGTCCACTAGGAGAGGTAGAGGTAGGTAGAGCCCCTAAACTAGGGGCGAATCCCACAGATAGCCTAGGAAGCTCCCACAGGAATTAGAAAGCCCCAAAAGACCCCACGGGAGGCAATAATCAGAGGATTCAACCCCACTTCATGTAGAGGACATGGCAGTAATGTTCAAGGAACCAACAATGTTGTTCACACCATGAGCAGGCGTAGAGGATGTTTTCGTTGGAGAAGCGGGAGATGACATTTTGAATCCTTCACATAGGGGAAATATGATATTTGATGTTTTTAAATAGATGTAATTAAGATATATTTTATCTATAATTTTAATAAATCATTAATTTCATATTTTCATATCTTAATTGCATACTTATAATGCCAACATTTTATGATAATAGATTATTATTATTACCATTTAATTTTATATTTATTTATTTATTTATGAGAAACATAACATTTTTTTATATTTATTTAATTAAAAAAA
Source organism: Thuja plicata (assembly GCA_018584345.1). NCBI lineage: Eukaryota > Viridiplantae > Streptophyta > Pinopsida > Cupressales > Cupressaceae > Thuja > Thuja plicata. The sequence goes on from MU225567.1 coordinate 53,639, forward strand.
TAAATAAAACAAATTAAGAGTGTAGCTTAGCCAATAAGGGCTCATGTGCATTACTTTCTATCAATCCTTATCAAACCCTTCCAACCAAACATATCAATATCCACATTCATTTTTTGTAACTTGAACATGCACTTATCCTTCTTATTTTGATCTATTGAACATCATCAAAAAATTTCATTCATTCAAAGGAATAAAGAAAAAAATCAAACATCACATCTCCAAAGTAAAAATAAATGAAGAACTGTAACTTTTTTTTTATATTTCTTCAAATTTAAAAAAGAAGAAGTTATTTTCACAATTTTCAAAAGTAAAAAATGCACTAATTAAAAAAATAAATATGCTAGAGCAGGCTCCCTTTTCGAGATTCAAAGGGCAGAAAAATTGGAAATATTTTAAAACTTTTCATTTTCACCCCAACGAATATTACCAAAAATACTCTTTCAAGGGCAATGCAACAGGTGAAGGATTTTTTCGCAAACACGCTCATGCTTTTCAACCCAGCTATGATGGTAATATGTTTTCTCTCTTCCTGAATCAAGATTCTTGATCATTTTATGGATTTGGTAAGACAAGTTAGATCACTTGTAATTTTGATTCTTTATGTAAACAGATGATTTTTTTATGGATACACAAAGTATGCATCAAAAAGTTTTTATAAAATCTTCTCTAAAAATAGGATTCAAAATGATATTGACAATTGGAAGATTGTAAAATCTAAGAAGGCAAAGAAGAAATAGAAGAATGATCGCCATTTTAGGAAATCCCCTTTACAAAACCCTACCATTCATTTAAATCTCCATAACTCCTTGGATGCTTTGAATGCTTCCAATGCTTTTCCCTCTAAAACTACGACTCTAAATAAATCTTCAAAAAATCCTAATGATTTAGGGCTTTCCCTTACAAGTTCTCTTGAGAAAAGCTTCACTAAGATACTTATTTTACCACATACAACATCCCCATATAAACCATTGCTCCCTTCATATAAGAAAACCTCATTTATTTCCCCTCATAAGAATCGTTGTTCCTTAGTGCTTCTGAGACTTCCTTCTGCGAAGAAACCGATAGGAAACCTAAACCTTAGCAAAAATTTAAATTTCGAATGCATGGAAATTTTACATGTTTCCTTTAAGGGTTTCAAAATTAAATTAGGAAATGCTTATATTGACGCTATGAGAAATCATTGCAGAATGCATGGGCTCTTCGCTAAATGGCTAGGGCATGGCCGTTCTTCTGATAAAATAGTGGAATGGTTCAAAATAACATTTCCAGGTCAGTAAGTACAACTCTTCTGCATAACAACTTCTTATACATAGATTGTTTTGATGAAGCGTTAAAAGGTTCCTTCTTGGATGGGGTTTTCCCTAATTTTATGAACTTAGGATTTTTATTTATTAATTGGTGTAGTAATTTTAATCCTAAAAAGGTGGATAATTTATACAATGGGCATCACTCCCAAACCTACCTGTAGAAATTATTCACAGTAAAATTATAATGAAAATTGCAAACAACATAGATAAATTGGTTGAGTTGGATAGGGATTTTTTACAAAGCTCGGATGTGAAATTTGTAATTTTGATAGAAAATACTATAAATTACTTACAATCCATAAAATTAATAATCTAAGATGAAATATATGAAATGTTTCCAGAATTTTGTGATTGTCCACCCTATTCAGAGAAAAAAGTTTATTCTAGTTACGACTCGGATGTTTCAAAATCTCAGGATAGCTACTCCTTTGATGAAGATCAACTCAGAGAATCTTTGATTACCCCAAATTCTCCTCAAAAAGAAATAAAAGTTATAGAAAACATCAAAAAAGTAAACCTTAGCTCATATAGAAATAATATAGAGAAAACTACAGATTCTGAGGTTTCAACACTAATGTCGAATCATGAAGAAACCAAAGGAGAAATTATTTTAGATATAGTCCAATATGAGCCAGAAAACAAGAATAACCAGTTGTGCAACTTAGATCAACCTGATCTGATTTCTGAGTCACAAGATATAAACATAGATACATATAAAATACCTCTTCTCAAGATCTTAAATCAAGCTGAATCCATGAAAGAAATGGTATATGCAGAATTAAAAAGCATTAAGGAAGGTAATATATTACACATATGCAATGCCAAAGTAGAAAATGAAACATATATGGAAATCTCAAACCAAATTGTTCCTATAGAACACAACAATGAAGATGAATATTTGGATGATGAAATTTCTGAGTTATTAGGGTTAGAGTATCCTCTTAAGAATAATGACCAACAAAATAATCATGAAGACATTCTAGAAAACATGATAGGTTTTATTCAAGAAAAAGATCAGAAGGAGATAGAAGGTAGACAAAATGAGGTATCAGAGAAAGAAGTATTAGGTGTTAATCTGGGCTTAGATATAAAATAAAAAGGAAAGCAGCAACTTGTTTGTGCTAAAGTACCAATAAAGAGAGGGAGGAAATCTCTTGGTGAAATTAGAAACATTTATGCTAATGCGGTGGGACAAGCCAAATTAACCTAGATTTATGCTGGGAAGGGGAAGAGCCTTCCCTCACTCCCATGAAATTAATAACATGGAATGTTAGGGGTTTAAATGCTCCTAACAAGCAACACATCTTAAAAAGATGCATAAAGACCTTTGCAGCAGAGTGCATTCTCCTTCAAGAAACTAAATGAGGCGAGGAAGATCTTAATATTTTAAGAAAGAAATTTGGAATTTGGAAACTTTCTAGGGAACCAGCCTTAGGAGCCTCAACTGGAGTAGCTATCCTATGAGATCCTAGGAAAATCATATTTGATAAAAAATTTGGGTCTAGATAGGAGGAATAATCACAAGTACATTAAGTAAAATGTCCTTTAGCATGATCAATATTTATGGGCTAATTAATTTATCAAAAAAATTAAAAATATGAGAAGAACTTGAGAACTTTCTTCTAGACTATAAGAATTCACCTATTATCATTGGAGGAGACTTTAATGCAATTCTCAACCAGAATGAAAAAGGGGGATTATGAAGAAATTCTTTAAAGATGATTTATTTTAAAGACTGGTTTAATAGGAATAACTGGATGGATATCATAACCAATAATGGAACTTTCACATGGACTGATAGGAGAGAAGATTTTAGTAATATTGTAGAAAACTTAGATAGATTTATGTTTAAAGGAAATTCAGATGCTTTCAATTTTAACCTTGAATCTTTTATCCTCCCATCTCCAGGATTAGATCACTTCCCAGTTTCTCTGGTAATTTCTAAAAATGTTAAACCTAACAGATATCCATTTTGGTTTGAAAAAATGTGGCTCTTAGATAATAACATTTTAGATTACATAAGACAATGGTGGATTGAAACAAGCTTTAAAGGATCAAGGGTGTATGTATTCATGTGCAAGCTTAAACATATAAAAATGAAATTAAAAGAGTGGAATAGAATGTCTTTTCGTAATATTCACGAGGCTAAATTAAACACTGAATTAAAATTAAAAAAATCTTAATGAGACAGTTATAAATAATGGTATGATCTTAGATTTCTACTTAAATTAAAAAAAAATGAAGATATTCTAGCTAAAGAAGAGGTACATTGGAAACAAAAAACAAGAGAAACTTGGCTAGAAGAAGGAGACAAAAATACAAAAATTTCATAACAATACTAAAATTTGTAGGCAAATTAACAGGACCACGAGGATTAAAAATTCATTAGGTGTAGAGATTGATGATCCAAAGTTAATTTCTATTGAAGCTGTTAACTATTTTGAAAACCTATTAAAAAATAAGGAAGGATCGAATAAATATGCTCAAGAAGATATCTGTTTAAATGACTCATAACCAATTATTGATGGAAAAATCATAAGGATGAAGTAGAGGTAGCACTAAACCATTTACATCCTGACAAAGCTCCAGGACCAGACAAATTTCTTACTTTCTTCTATCAGAAATGTTGGTCTTTCATTGGAGATGAAGTAACTATGGTTATGTAAGGATTTAGAAATTATGGTAGATTGCTACAAGAAATTAATAATACTTTTTTTTCCCTAATACCCAAGAAATATGAAATTAGTAGTATGGAGAACTTCAGACCAATTTTCCTGTGTAATACACTATATAAGATTTTTACTAAAATCTTAGCTAATAGATTGAAAACTATTCTACCTATTATTATTGCTAATGAGAAAACTAGTTTTGTACTTGGTGGATCCATATTAGATGGAATTATTATTTCCCAGGAAGCTATTCATATTGTCCAGAACAATAAAGAACCAAGTATGTTGTTAAAGCGAGATATTAAAAAGACATATGATATGGTTGATTGGAGGTTCTTATGCAAATTATTGGAAGCTTTTGGTTTTTCTAAACAATGGATAATCTTGTATATGAATGTATTTCAACACCTAAAATATCAATCCTAGTTAAAGGAAATCTAGAAGGTTTCTTTGAAATTTCACAAGGAATTAGACAAGGGGATCCCTTTTCCCCATTTCTTTTTATAATTATGGCTGAAGCATTAGGTAGAACTCTAACTAATGTTATAATTAGAGGAGATCTTAAAGGCATTACAAGAACCAATCAGATTTAACTAGTTACTCATCAACAATTTGTTGATGATTCTATGTTATATGGATATGGTGAGATAGAGGAAGGAAAAAATTTAAAGTTAGTCCTAGATAAGTATTCAATATCTTTTTTTTGATCGGTAATATAGTTTTTCATTAATATTAGAAGGAAATTACATCAACGCCATCTTTGGCTACAATATTACATTCATACAAAATTTTTCATCCCTCCGATATGTCCCTAGTTATATCTATTGGAGACAATCCTATTCATTTCATATTTCATCTATACAAAACACCGAAAATACCCATCAGACCCATCCTTCATTTGAACCACGTTGCCGCATCCACCTTTGTGAATTTTTTGAAGGCTCCTTTGTCGTCCACCAGGCCGCCAACTTGGGGTACACCCACTCTACCACCGCTTGCACCATCACCCACCTTGCTGGCTCTGCATTCTACCATGGCAGTTTTTCCTTGCTGTGTCACACTGATCTGCCTTGGACCTACAGTCTTCCATCCTCCCCCAGTATTGCACTTGACTTGATAGGGGTGCATTTACGCTTCCTCCCAAAAACCCCACCACCTTCCTACGCCACCTTCTTTCGCTTTTCCAATAACGCATTCAAAAAAATCTAGCCACAGTGAGCTTGAGCTAGGTGCACATCCTCTGGGCTGGCAGAGGACCAAATTACCAAGGACTACAACTCCCAACGTCTATGACCAACCATGCGAATGGGTTCATTTCCTATGTGCAGACCCACTCCAACCTCCATCCTCTTTAAAACCTCCCCGATCCCTTAAATCCATTTGATGGCCATACATTGCCTCACCACTGCTCGCACCCCATCCTTTGAGGCCTCCACCATGAGCCCCAGAGCCACAAACAATGACAAGATGTCTAAGTTTGTGTGGGGTTTCCACCATTGTTGGAGGTATTGTTCCCCAAAAATACTACAGATCTCCACCCAGAAATCCTCCACATCTTCTGTGAAGACATTTCCCAGCCATTTCACCGTAATGGGGCCAACAAATGCTGGGATTTGCCCCTTCGTGCAAAGAGAGAAATCAGCCTCCATTGCTCTCTACCTTGCTGCTGCTCAATATTCAGTGACAATGATACTTTTTCTCCACCTCTCTCGGTTTAATAGACTTTTGAAGCCTCTAGGCTCACATCTATCAATTCCATCATTATTCCATCAAATGCTTTTCCCTCTCATTATGCTATTATATAAAACCTCTTCCCTCGCATGTAAAAAAGTCCTCAGGAAGCGACAGAATGCATCATGCCACCTCCATTCTCATAAGAAACCAGCTCCATGTGCTCATCGACATATGCAAATCCACTATTTCCCAACCCTGGGGTCTTCTCTATGGTCGATTTCCCTCCAATTCATTATATCACTCTTTAGTATTAATTTTCACCGCTAGGGTTAGATGCTAAGGTATTAAAAAAGATCAAATTTATTTTATAATGATCCATCGACACCCACATTTGAAAGTCTGTCTGCCATATCATTTGCTGCCCTTGGCACATGTGAGACTTTAAAGTTTTCAAATTCACCAATCAGGTCTCAAATCCTTCTAATATGTTTATTAAAGTACTAAGTGTCCATCTTTCCTTTGGATATACCATTCACAACTAGGAGTTAATCCCCTTCCAGGTGAAATTTCCTTAATCCTAGTCTTCTCGTCATCAGAATTGCCTCTACTGCTGCTAGACACTCAGCCTCATTGTTAGTTCCGTCTCTCATTCGTTTAGCTCCCAGAGCCAGAATTTATCCATTCTCATCACATGCAATAAATCCTATCCCTGAAACTCCCAGATTTCCATGTGAGGCACCATCAAAATTGATTTTGACCCATCCAGGGGATGGAGTTTGCCAAACACTAGGTCTAGGCCTATTTCCATCTACAAGAGGTTGTGCCCTCCCAAGCCCATTAGAGGGCCATAAGTATTCAATATATTATTGTCAGGTCATTAACAAAAATAAATATGAGATTTTTTCTTTAATACTCAGGGGAGTACTGAAAATAAGATTCTTAGGATTCTAGATTTTAAAAAAGGAACTTTACCTTCCAAATATTTAAGCTTACAATTAGATAAATGGATTAAGGAATCTAATTTGTGGGATAATATTATTCATAAAGTAGATAAGAAAGGAGAATCAAGGAAGGGTAAATGGTTAACATTAGCAGGAAGATTGACCATGATAAAATCTGTTATATATGCAATACCTATTTATCAAATGTCATGTTTACAAATTCCAGCTAGTGTAAGACAACAATTAACTCAAAAAATGAGATCTTTATTTTGGAAAGGAGATAATGATAAAGAAAGAACAACATTATTAGCATGAGAAACTATTTTTAAGACAAAAAAGATGGCGGTGCAGACATTAAAGATATAAAAGATCAGAATTTGGCTTTAGGGGCCAAATTAATATGGAAAATAGTAAGATTGTTAGAACTTAAATGGGTCAAATTATTAAACGTAAGTACTTAGATGGCTAAGATCCTCTTAGTATTATCAGACATGGAAATCCCCCTAAAGGCTCTAGGATTTGGAATCTTATGAGAAACTATAGAAATATTATAGGAGAGAATGTAACCTGGAATATTCAAAATGGTATGGATGCACTATTTTGGGATGATTCATGGGAAGGCTACCATCCCATTACAAAGTTGATTAATGATAAAGAAACTATTGATAAATCAAAAATGGAGATGGGATTATATGTTAAAGATTACATAATTTTTCCCTTCAATAATCCGGTGCTAGGTTGGGAATGGAATACCCGTAAGAAAGATTATACTTCTGATAGATTCTTTGATAAACAAATGAATATTCTAGGTAATAGACATATTAATCCTAGCAATGAAAGGGATAAGGTGATATGGATTCCAGCAAAAATAGGGGAATATAACTTGAAAGATGGTTATAGATGGATTTATAATAAAAAGGGTATGAAATTACAGATTTGCCTATAGACTTATGCTGGAATAAACTATGTTTACCTAAGACAGGTATGTTCACTTGGTTACTCTGCATGGTAGAATATTAACTGCATATATATTTTGTAAAATGTGGTATAATGGCCCATCGAGATGTGTGTTATGTAAGAAAGAGGAAGAAAGCATCAATCACCTTCTCCTAAATTGTAATTATACTATGCAGTGTTGGAAGTGGTTATAAAAAAGACTAAATTGGCAATCACCTTTTCTAAACAATCTAGTTAAATTTATGAAGGGATCACCTAGACCTAAGAATGATGATCTTTATAATAGTTTATGGATTATAGCTCCTTCAATTATCTTGTAGGAAATTTGGAAAGAATGAAATCGTAGAATTTTTAAGGAAGATGAAATTCAAATTAATCAATTCCTAAATAAACTAGAAGCTGCTATTGTAGAGGTAGTAAATAGTAGAATTTTTCTTACTAAACAAACTAGAGTTTTTTCAATTTGTGATGATAAAATTAGAAATAAATGGACAAGCCTTAAAATATCACTAATAAATATCAAACCTAAGAAGGATGTGGAGAAATTGAGAATGGAATGCAAGTGGAAACCTCTTTCTTTTGGATGACACAAGCTCAATTTTGATGGGGCCTCTAAAGGAAATCCTAGAGTGGCAGGTATAGGAGCATGTATTCATAATCTAGTAAAGGGGAAATAACAACCAGTTTAGCTGAACCAGTAGGTATAAGAACAAATAATGAGTCATAATTTATGGCCCTAATTGAAGGTCTAAAACTAAGTAAAAATAAATGAATTAAGAAACTAGAAATTAAGGGTGATTCAACATTAATCATTAATGAAATCAGAAAAGGGGAAACTTCTAGCTGGAAACTTAATGGTTTTGTAAGACATGTTAGAGGTATTTAAAAATTTATATAACACTATACTATTAATCACATTTATAGAGAAGGAAATCAGGAAGCAGATAAATTAGCTAATCAGGGAGCAGATAAAATCAAAACGAGTATAGGATAAGTTGTTTATTACTCTTAAATAATTTCATAAAGATAGAAACCATTAAACAAAATATTCATACTTCATACTTTCATTTTGTATTATCGAACAAGGATCAAAGTTTTTCTTTCTGGTTCTTTTCTCTGGGAGCTCTTTGAACCAATTTATATTAATAAAATATTATATTAAGTGGCACTGCCACCTTTTAAAAAAAATAAAAATATTAAGGATAAGAAAAAAATTTAATCACATCTGTGTTTTTTAAATAATCATAATAGGTATCTAGGCATATTATTAAGGAAAATATATAATACACTAAAATAAGTAAAAATATTTCAAATTCTATATGAACGGTTCAGTACCCAAAAATTTCAAAAGGTTGAACCAAATATTGGAAGTATAAATATAAGGTAAGATACATAGAATAACCAGCAAAGAAATTAAAGGATATGGATACCGCAATAAAGCTCAGGTGTTCAAAATCACAGATAGCCTTTGAGGGTAAAATTACAATGAAAAGAATTAGGAAAATGATGCTGGAAACTTATGATATAACAGTAAGAGTTGTTTATATTATTCTTGGGGGTGAATTTATGGAAAATGATAAAAGTCATCGAGTAAACTCTGATATTCGTACAATGTTCATAGCTTCGGCGTTAAAAGTTGATCTAGACATACAAGTGATGAACTATAACTGATTGAATATTTGAAGATGTTAAGTTGATGATCACCGAGCTGCAGAAAGCTAATGCAAGACATTAAATTAGTCAATGTATTATATTGTCATTGATGTCAACTTGATATAATCTGATTGATTATATATATACATAGTGTCAAAGACTTGAAAATAACCAATGAGATAAAGGTTATGTTATCAATAATGTATAAAAGTTCAGTATTCACCAAGTGACAACAAATACCGATGGACACTGCACCCCGACAGATAGAGAACCCCGAGAGAAGAGTCACAGTGATACCAAAGCAATATACCCAATCAAGCATTACCGAACAGAACCGTAGTGTTATCCGATGGACAGACAACCTCGACAGACAGTGATACCCAAGGATAATTGAAGTCAAGACCGAGCTAACAAGGAGTTAAACACCAAAAAGAACTGAAGTTCAGAAATGATAAAAGACTTAGCTGGTAGGAGCTAAATATGGAGTTAACTGGTTGATCACATTGTTTTCATTGACAAGTTAAAAGCCAAAGATAAGCTAGAGTTTTAAAGATAGTTTTATTCCAGTTGTCAAGGAGAAATCTGTGGGATAAAACTAAAGAATGCTTTAAAGCAAGAGTGGTGAGATTTCCAAATCATGTCAAGAACAAGAAAGATAAAGATCTAGAAATGGTGAAATTATGTCTATAAGAGAGACAAGATAATTCTTTATGAATTTGTGGGTGAATGGAGAAGAGGATGATGAAGAGAATAATAGTGAAGAAGACTTCACACAGTCCTGATCAAACAAGATGAAGAATAGAGCTAAAGATTTCCGCGAACATTCCGCAAACACAGAGAAAAAAAGAAGCACAAGATCACCAAGCAGAAAGAAGTGGAGAAAAGGTATTGAAGGGAAACATTGATCAGAAAGGTATTATGAGCTTACAATAGATCTAAACATCTGCAAGTCTAAGTTGTATTTATGAATAGATCATATACTGTTTTAGTTTAACCATTGGATCAGAAAGTCTCTTAACCGAGTAGGATCTAACCATCCTTTATATATTCAGATACATCCTAAGGAGTATCAAAAGGTTTATCATGAAGATAGCACAGTGAATGATAGATATCAAGTGATAAATTTTTATTGATAAATCTGTTAGGAATAAGGTATCTCAACCTTGGATAATTCCTATTCTTATTATTTGTTTTGTAAAATGTATTTCTTGCAAATAATGTTGATGTGTCGGCATCTTGAATAGTGTGTAAGGAGATCATGGCTAA
>MU225567.1:64563-88902 GCA_018584345.1 Thuja plicata
TGGTTGCAATATCTTTGTTAAAGTAGTTAACGAATCTGTTCAGTTGTAAGGATTTAAAAGAATTTGCATAATACTTTCCTATAGAGATTAGCGTAGGAAGCTGTTTCTGCACCTGAGTTTCCTTACAAAATCCTCTAACAAGGTCACACTTAATAGTGTGTTTATAACCTTTAATAGGGTTGGATCTTCACTGAGCTCACTTAAGAGGAGTGAATTTTGGGTTACCGGTCCCAAGTGGTTTTTCCGCTAACAGGGTTTCCACGTTAAAAATCCACGTGTCAAATGTGTTTATGATTCATTGCTTTGATGTTTTGATTTATAGATTACTAAAATAGGATGATCAGTAAACACTAAATTATTTGTTGTATTTCAGTAAAGACTAGACTGCTAATCGGTAAAGCTTAAGAAGAAGGATAAACAGTAAAATACGAGCAGTAGTTATTTGATAAGATTATTTAAAGGCATACATCTTGTAGGACTGAAGATAACTAGAGGTTTATATATGTGGTGTAAAGTTTATTGGATTAATTTTTGAGGCCACTGATTCACCCCCCTCTTAGTTATTCTAACAATTGGTATCAGAGCTTGTGTGCTTGGAAGGAAGGTTTAAAGACCTAAGATAAAGCTCACAAGATGAGAAAATAGGATGTGCGTAAGTTAAAAAATAACAACTTTGCATCATGGAAAAGTAGGATAAGAATCCACCAATAAGGTATTGGAAATGATGCTACTCAATACTTGGAGACTGAATACGTATTTTCTATAGGACCTCACACACTTGATCAATTGAGAGAAAAGCATGAGCACAATTCTATGATGATAGAACTTTCTTCCTCACTCTCTGATGCTAAATTTGAAGATGTAAAACATGCACCTCTGCAAAGAAAATGTGGGACAAATTGAAGCTAGTACATGAAGGAGATGCTAATGTGCTAAGAGCTAAGGCAGAAATCCTAAGAGGAAGGTTTGATGACATAAGAATGAAAGAAGGAGAAAACATCACTCAGTATAGCTGCAGAATCAAAGAGGTAGTCAATCCTATCTGAGGAGTTGGAGGTGTACTTGAAGAAGAAACATTGGTAAGTAAAATCCTAAGAACCTTACTGCCTGTTTATGCTATTAGAGTATCTGCTATACAAGAAATGAGAGCAATAGAAAATAACAATGTCACTCTAGATAGTTTGGTTGGTAGACTTATTTAATTTGAGATGAATAACTTTGAGAACAGTGTCTTACCATCTATTGAGTGTGCATTCAAATCTTCTTTGAAAATAAGTAAAACAAGTCATAAACACACTATGAGAAATGATAGTGAAAGTAATAGTGATGACCAAGAGCTTGATGAGATTGAAGAACTAATGGAAAGAATATTGCAGAGAGGCAAAGGTAGATACAAAGGTAAATCACCACTTGTATGTTTTAATTGTAAAGATATTGGACACTTAGTTGCTAAAAGTCCTAATAAAAGAAAAGAAGATAGAAGAAGTGATAGATCATATGAAAAGAAGTTTGACACAAGTGATGATAGAGATTACTAAAGCAACCAAAAATATGACATAAGAGATACCCCAGAATACAAGGACAAAGGGAAGAAAGCTTTCTACCTGGCTAAGAACAAAATTGAGAATATTGACACAGAATATGATGAAGACATTGAGGTGGTATTTTTTTCTCTGAAGGATGATTGAGACAGAGAGGAAAGGTATGTTGAGATTGCACTCATATCTAAGGTTAGTATGAATAATGTCTAGATTATTGATAGTGGCTATACTCACCACATGACTAGAGACAAGGAAAGGTTTGAAACTTTTGAGTATTATAATGGTTGACCAGTAAGAATGGGTAATGACTCACCTTGTCCGGTTGAAGGTAAAGAAACCATAATGTTGAATAATCTAATCAGATGTGAAAATGCATATTGGGTAAAAGGACTTAACTATAATCTATTGAGTGTTTCATAGCTGAATAACATAGGTCACCAATTTTCATTTGAGAACAAAAAGGAAAATATCTTTAATGAATCAGGAAGGTTGATCGGAACTGGTGAACAGACAAAAGGTAACCTATTCTATCTTGATGATATTAACACCACTTGTTTAATGGCTAGAAATGAAGACATATGGTTGTTGCATAAGAGGTTATGTCATGTGAAGTTTGAAAACATGATTAGGATAAGCAATAAAAGGAAAGTAAGAGGCTTACCAAGCATGTCAAAGCCTGACCATGTCATGTGTAAGAATTGTCAAAAAGGTAAAATGACAAAGTCTAGTTTCAAAAGTAAAACCTACACATCTAATGCCATTCTAGAATTAGTCCATACTGATCTATGTGGACCAATGAGAACAAAGAGTTACCATATGGTGATAGATACTTCATTCTCTTTGGTAATGATTAATCTAGAATGATGACAGTTATGTTCTTAAAAGAAAAATCAGAAGCATTCAAGATGTTTAAATGGTATAAAGCTATTGTATAAAAACAAAGTGGTAAGGAGCTGAAATGCTTAAGATGCGATAGAGGAGGATAATTTATTTCTGATGAATTAACCAACTTTTGTAATGAGCGTGGAATTCAAAGATAGGTTTCTACACCAAGAACACTGCAACAAAATGAGATTGCTGAAAGAAGGAATAGATCCATTGTTGATTGTGCAATAACACTGATGATTGAGAAAGGAATCACTCAAACATTTTGGAGGGAAGTTGTCAGTACTACTGTCTACACATTTAAAAGAGTTCAATTGAAGAAAGACACCAATAAGACACCATATGAGCTATGGTATGGATACACACCCAATGTAAGTTACTTTAGAATATTTGGAAGTCAATGTTATATTTTGAAAGATGATAGAAATGGAAAGCTTGACTCCAAAGGTGAAGAAGGAATATTTTTACGGTATTCTACCAAAATCAAGGCTTATAAATGTCTTAAGAAGTCATCTAGCAAAATACTTGAAAGTACAAATGTCAAAATAGATGAATTTGCAAAGAAAAATGAGAATGGAGAAGTCATAAGGAACAAAGAAAGATTAGTATGCAAGGGGTATGCACAAGAAGAAGGTATGGACTATGGAGAAACCTTTGCACCCATTGCTAGACTAGAAGGAGTCAGAATTCTACTTGCTTATGCTGCATTCAAAGGAATCAAGGTATACCAAATGGATGTCAAATTTGTATTCCTAAATAGAATACTAGAAGAAGAGGTATACATTGAACAACCATAAGGGTTTGTTGATCCTAACAAGAGAAACATGGTTTGTAGACTAAAAAACTCCTTGTATGGCTTGAAACAAGCACCTAGAGAATGGTATGAAAGACCTCACTCCCATCTCATAAGTATTGGATTTGTAAGAACAAGTGAAAACAATAATCTGTATTTAAAAGAAGATTCCAATGATAACATTTTGATTGCTGAAATATTTTTTGATGATATCATATTTGGGGGTAATGATATGTTATGTAAATCATTTTCTAATGAGATGAGAAAAGAGTTTGAGATGTCAATATTAGGGGAGACCAAATTATTTCTTGGTCTACAAATTCTTCAACATGATGCATGCATCTATATCACACAATCCAAATACATCAAGGAAGTACTAAAGATATTCAAGATGGAAGACTCCAAGCCAGTTGGAACACCTATGGAAACTGGATGTAAGCTGACAAAGGAAGATAAGTCAAATGAGGTAAATTAGACCCTATATAGATCTATGATTGGAAAACTCATGTATGTTGTTCATACTAGACCAGATATAGCACATGCAGTTGGAATAGTTGCAAGATTATCTGCTAATCCAAGGAATCACACATGACTACTGTCAAAAGAATTATGAGATATCTAAAGAATACCAAGGACTATGGCTTATGGTATAAAAGAGAAGGAAAATTTGACCTTCAAGTCTATACAGATGCTGATTGGGATAGAAACTTAGATGACAGAAAGAGCACAACTGGAGGAGCGTTCTTCATGGGTGACAAACTTGTCTCATGGATAAGTAAGAAGCAAGGATGCATCTCACAATCTACTGCCGAAGCAGAATATGTTGTTGCTGCTGCAAATTTATCTAACATTACATGGATCAAACAATTACAAGAAGGTATGAATATGAAAATTCTTGAACTAGTGATTATCTATTGTGATATTACCAGTGCAATAAAAATATCAAAGAAACCATTCATGCATGCTAAGACAAAGCATATTTCTATCAAGTATCATTACTTAAGAAAACAAGTGGAAGAGAAAGAGGTGATACTGAAATTTGTTTAATCCAAACAACAATTAGAAGACATATTCACAAAGCCATTGCCTAAAGATACATTTAAGTACCTGAGAAAGGGACTAGGGGTCCAACCCTTATCTATTGGTCACTAAGCTGACTAGGAGGCTACATCAGCCTACACATTATCAGAAGAACATTCATGTTGATGCAAGGAAAGAGATGGACTGCAAATATACATCAGTACACAACAAGGTACTTATCTGCACCGAACACCAGAGTCATTGTACTGTTGATGGAAAGGTAAATTCAAGGAGTGTATTATAAAAGGGAGGAAGGATATACTTTGGCATTTATGTCAAAGGGAGAGAGATTATATCTATATGAAATATCCCTCATAACCATCTAAAGGGAGAGAAGCATCCTAAGGGAGAGATGACTCAAAGGGAGAAAGTATATTATCTATTGCTGTTAAAGGAAAAAGAGATATGAATAGAATCATCAAGGAGAGGAATAGTCAAAGGGAGAGAAAACATCAAAGAAAGATTCAATGAAAACATCCATCTAAGGGAGAGAATGAAGATTGAAGAGAGTACTTTGCAAGAATAAAATCTAAGCTAGAAGAGCTTACTGAGAGCTAGATATTTGTATTGGTTATAGAACAATAAGATTGGTAGATTGATGAACTGCAACTGATATATTTCATATTGTATTAGTAATAATCTAGTGTGTTTCTATCAGTGCCAAAGGGAGAGATTGATGAAATATAATTGATTGAATGTTTGACTATGTGAAGTTGATGATCACCGAGCTGCAGAAAGCTAATGCAAGACATTAAATCAATTAATGTATTATATTTTCATTGATGTCAACTTGATATAATCTGATTGGTTATATCTATACATAGTGTCAAAGACTTCAAAAGAGCCAAAGATATAAAGGTTATGTTATCAGTAGTGCATAAAAGTTTAGTATTCACCAAGTGACAACAAACATCGATGAATAGTGTACCTCGAAAAATAGTGAATCCTGAGAGAAGAGTCATAGTGATACCCAAGAAAGATAACTGATCAAGCATTACTAGATAGAACCATAGTGTTACACAATAGACAGACAGCCTAGACAGACAAACAACCTCAGCGGATAGACAACCCCAACTGACAGACAAACCCAATAGCCAAACAACCCTGATGGACAGACAAACCCGACGGACAGTGAAACCTGAGGAAAATTGAAGTCAAGACCGAGCTAACAAGGAGTTAAACACCGAAAAGAACTGAAGTTCAGAAAATGACAAAAGAATTAGCTGACAGGAGCTAAATATGGAGTTAACTGGTTGATCACATTATTCTCATCGACAAGTTAAAACCAAAGATAAGCTAGAGTTTTAAAGATAGTTTTATTCTAGTTGTCATGGAGAAATCTGTGGGATAAAACTAAAGCATGCTTTAAAGAAAGAATGGTGAGATTTTTGGATCGTGTCAAGAACAAGAAAGATAAAGACCTAGAAATGGTGAAATTATGTCTATAAGAGAGACAAGATAATTAATTATGAATTGGTGGGTGAATAGAGAAGAGGATGATGAAGAGAATACTGGTGAATAAGACTTCACACAATCCTGATCAAACAATCTGAAGAACAGAGTTAAAGATTTCTGCAGACACCGAGCAACAGAGAAGCACAACATCACTGAGTAGAAAGAAGCGGAGAAAAGGTGTTGAAGGGAAACATTGATCAAAAAGGTATTATGAGCTTACAATAGATCTGAATCTACAAGTCTAAGTTGTATTTATGAAAAAATCATATACTATTTAAGTTTAACCAATGGATTAGAAAGTCTCTTAGCCGAGCATGATCTAACCATCCTTTATATATTGAGATACATCCCAAGGAGTATCAAAAGGTTTATCATGAAGATAGCGTAGTGAATGCCAATGTCAAGTGATAAATCCTCTAACAAGGTCGCACTTAACAGTGTGTTTGTAACCTTTGACAGGGTTGGCTCTTCACCGAGCTCACTTCAAAAGAGTGAAAATTTTGGGTTACCAGTCCCAAGTGGTTTTTCCCCTAACATGATTTCCATGTTAAAAATCCATGTGTAAAATGTGTTTATGATTCATTTCTTTGATGTTTTGCTTTACACATTACTAAAATAGGATGATGAATAAACACTAAGTTATTTACTATATTTTGGTAAAGACTAGACTGCTAATCGGTAAAGCTTAAGAAGAAGGATAAATAGTAAAATTTGAGCAATAGTTATTTAATAAGATTATTTAAAGGCATACATATTGCAGGACTGAAGATAACTAGAGGTTTATATATGTGGTGTAAAGTTTATTGGATCAATTTTTGAGGCCACTGATTTAACCCCCCTCTTAGTTATTCTAACAACAATCCATAGGTAGATTCGATGGGAGAGTTTTCAAAAGGAAGTATCTTAAAGACCTAAATAAGGTGATTACTAGTGTAAGGGAAGAATTAAATATACCAAAACCATTACATTACCAACATCTCATAAGGATTGACAAAAAAATTCCAACTTATCCTATTTTGATGGTTGAAGATTGGGAGAGGTATACTGAAGAAACACCATCAATCAAAAGGAATTTAGAATTCTTATTTTTCTTTATGCATATTAGGTACTCATCTGAGCCTAACTAGTATGAGAACTTTGTTCTCAAAGATGAAATTGGATTAATTATTCACTATGATGAAAAGATTGATGAAGAATAAGAATGTACTACATATGTATAAATGAGAACCATATATTATTCTTTTGAAATTTGTATACCCTCTTTTGATAAGTAATAAATATTCAAATATTGATGTTTACATATAATTAATAGATATATATGGGAATATATATATATATATACACCTAAAAATGGTTCAATGCTTGTGCCCCCTTTTAACATGTCTTCTATATTGTGTGTTTGATCTTTATCATTCACTAATATTGTGTCATTCTTCCATGTCATCAATTACTAAAATTTCTCTCATTTTGGCCAAATTGATCATCTTCCTAAATCAATCCAAGATCATTCCAAACTCATATCAATTTCTTATCAATCTCTTTCAATCAATCCTCTGGCATTGTCCAAGTTCATCAATGCCTTATCATTATCAATCATCATTTCGAGAGCATTATCAAAGTTCATCAATGCCTCGCTATCATTTAAACATTTTAGGAGCATTGTCCAAGTTCATCGATGTCTCCTTATCTTTATTTATCCTCTGGCGTCATCCAAGTTCATTGATGTCATAATATCATTTCCAATCATTATCGCGAGCGCATTGCCAAAGTTCATCGATGCCTCGTGATTTCCTAAACTATTCTAGAATCATCAGAATCGATCCTAAACCTTATCAATACTATCAAAATCAAACCAATTGTGCATTAATTCCTTCAATTTGATTAATAACTCACTAATTTATCCTCTTGGGATGAATAACCTATAGTTTATCCCTATGTCCCAATTGAATAAATAAATTGACTTTATTTATTCCCGTTTTCTTAAGTCTCAACAATTAATTAATTGGCTAATTCTACATTTATGGGATTTTATAATTTCATAAATACTAATTTAGATTTTTGAGGAATATTGATTTATTAATTGAATTAATATCCTCCTAATCTCACCTAATTGTCACATCCCTTAATTGTGCTTCATTTCCTATTGATTAGCTCCATGAGCTCTTCCACCTTTCCTTATTCATTTTCCTCTAATTATGCTTCCATATTTCTTCTTCCATTTTCCCTCTATTATGCATTGATTTATGCATTCTAAATTCCTCAATTGCCTCTCATTTTCTATAAATTGAGATGCATTATCTCTTTCAAGGTTAGAACCACTATCTCCTAGTATTCTCTTATCAATTTGAGCTTTCAAGTTCTTTGTGCAATTTTTTTATTGTCAAAGAGAAACATAATCCACATTTATGGAGAAGAAAGGAGGACATTTGAGCATCATTTGAAGGGAGTTCTTGTGTTTTTCTTGCATTACATTTGTGAATTCCTATTTCAATGGCTCTAATGTTAGATTAGATAGGTTAGCATATTGTTTAGGGTTTGTGGTTACCTAGATATGCTATTCATTCCTTTTTCTGGTCTTACATTTGGTAAACCCAACGTGAAACATGCCTAATTGATATTTTTTTTTTGTGTTTTTGTGCCTTTTGCAGGTTCTAGAAGAGTTCTGTGCAGGTGGTCACTAATTCTACGTAGGTGGTCACTGGTTTTGTGTAGGTGGTTAAGTCATGCATAGTTGGTTGCAAGTCCTGTGTAGTTGGGACCCATACCTACGCAGTTGGCACCCAGATCTATTCAGTTGTCTTCTTAGCTATGCAGTTGGTCAAATAGGATCCATGTTTACAGTTTAGGATCAGTATTTGCAAGTTTAGGAAGCACTTCTGCATTTTATTCTTTCTCTTCTGATTTTCATCTGTTATAAGGTTTATATGGATCCTAAACAATGAAAATGAACCCTAACTTGGTTAATTAATTGCACATTTCAATTTTCAAGCCTAAAATGAACTCCCACATCTGATTTGGGCTCTTAAAATGAACTTCACCTAGTTTAGGGTTGCATGCAATCAAGGTTTTTCCAATTTCAATCAAATTCATAATCTAGCCTAATTAGGGGTTCAAAATGGAATACATTGTGAAATGCCAAGTTGCTTAAGTTGATAAGGAACCTAAAATGAGCATGTACATCTGATTTGGGCTCTTAAAATGAACTTTGAACTAGTTTAGGACCAAATGCACATTTCTTCTTTAAGGTGTTCCTAAATCGGTTTAATGCACATGCAAGCTAATTAGGGTTTGAAATTGACTTCAATATTTCCAAATAAATCATAAATGGCACAAGGAATGAATCCTATTTGTGTCTTACATTCTTAGATGTGCAAAAGACCTTTGATTTTGCAAGTTTTCACTACTTTTTAAGCTTTTGATTAGTTGCTGCGCACTTGGTTGCAGATTCTGCACAGGTGGTCAGAAGCTGCATAGGTGGTAGCTTGTTTCTACATAGGTGGTACCCTGGTTCTAGGCAAGTGGTAGCCTATTCCTGCGCAGGTGGTAAAATTGATGTTTTTATGCAAGTTTATGATTTTTTGCATTCCTAAATCTATTTCTGCACTTAGCATACTGGATTTCTGTGTTACTGATGATTTGTGCAACAATTTGGGAATCGTGGGATGAAGAATGAATCATAAAGACTACTAACTATTTTCATGCAAGACATTTTTAGAAGACCTTGTGTATTTTCTAAAACTTTCATGTGTGTTTTTAATAGTTAGAAAACACTTCAACTTGGTGCTTTAAAATGAATCATTTCATTCATGTTTTTGAAGTGTCTTTTAGTTTTTGTAAACCCTAGGAAATGTATGGACATATCCTATCCCCTCACCTTCTTGGATCTTGGGTGTAAGAGAAATCCATGCAATTCCTTTTGGGTGGTTACCTCCTAAGTGCTTTAATAGAGCCAGTGAGAGTGGATTTCCCAAGCAGTAACAGGCTAAAGCCAAGCCCTTTCGAACCGGTATAGAAAAGATGTTATTGTGATTAATCTCATAATGAATGAGTGTTGAATATGTTATACCAAGAAGAATATTTCCCTTAGTACCCTTGTGATGCGTAAAAACCTACAGAATGTAACTTTTGTAGGTTGGGAGGCCTCCATAACAGAGCTAATCTACCGCACGCATAACCACCCGAATGGATGCCTTTACTAAAAACCATGTTGTAGTATCCAAAAAACTTGTATTTGTTGGTGTGGAAGGTTAGAGACTAACTACAATGCCCCACATTTTTGTGGCTATAAGTCGAGACAACAGTCCCTTGGGAAGTGATGACCCTTGGGATTCAAAGCTTGGAGTGCCTGAGAAGTGAGTGCACTATAAAGAGGATCCCGTGCCTCCAAGCTTCTAAGTTGTCTGCTATTAGTAAGTGTGGCTAAACTTTGGTTCAAGTGGGGATTCAACAGATATTTTCCTTTCTATCCTTAGGATGTGGCGTGTTTGTTCCTTTTTACAACAACCATTCTCAATGATGTGTCTTGCATGAGTATTTCAAACTTTAATAAAAATGTCAAAATCTTAAAAGCACTTTTCTTAAGAACACTTTTTCCAAATCACCTTCAAAAAAAATCAAATGGTCAAAAAACACCTTCTTTGAGTAACATATGGAACCTTAAAATTTTCACTTGGAACCTCTTGGCATACTTGATAGTCTTCATCTTGCATATTCATGTCCTAGTCTCCTTGCATTTGCATTTCAAAGATTCCCTTGCATTATAGGCCTCATCATAATCCTCATTATAGTCCCTCTTGAATAGGTCCTAATCATAGTCCTCTTGCGTACATAAATCATTTTAGATCCTCTTTAAAAACTTTGCAAACAATCCTAGAAAGTATCCAAATCATGGAACATTTCTTTATGGCGCGGAAAATAGGATCTTGAATTGGTCTCATTTGTCCCAAAAATTTCAACCCTTCCTTATCAATTGGTCATATTCCACCTTTGTCATGATGGATTTGATCTAATCCCTTTTATCAAACTTGTCCCTTGTCCCTCAATCCTTTTTTTCAAGTCAAGATTCTTATTCAACCTCATGAGGTTATGCTCTTAGATTTGTCTCCTTTCCAAAGATTTATCGTCAAAGTCCAAAAAAAAAAAAAAAATAGTTTCATAAGCCTTAGATTGCATTTTTCATAAGCTCCTTGTAGGTCAAAAATATCATTTCCAAAAATCCCAAAAAATCTTGCATTTGCATATAGTCATCATGTCAATATTCACTAGGTTCCAAGCATCCAAAAGGAATAAGGAAAATTATCAACCCATGTTTCCATCACAAGGAAAACCACAATTACCTTATGATCAAAGACAATATATACCTTTGCAACAAAAGGCTTTTGAGCCAAGGCAAATGACATAAAGACAACCAAACAATCAATTGCATCAAGTCCATGCAAACATGATTCAAAAGTTGCAAGAAAAATTAGATAAAGAAAATAAAATCTTGGAAGAGAGTGTAGAAAAGATGATAAAGAGTAGAAAGGAGATGGAAAAACTCCTTGGATTTCCAAGTGAATCTTTTGGTGAAATTGACACACAATCTCTCTGATGTGGAGCTGGAGTGACATTGCTACTACAAAGTCAGCTTGGCTCTACTCTGAGATCTTTCTCCTAGATCTCTTAGGGTATTCACAACCCTAAACTAAGGTAAGTCACTATAAAATTTACCTCCCTTTCAGGACTCAGTCCCCATCAACATATTATTCATCTTCCTCAGTGAACCTACACAAATAGATTCATTCTGCTCACTCAATCAACATTTTCAGAACATTTCTTTCATTCTTTTCCCTAGCCAGACTATTATCGATCTCGCTTAGGGTAATACATCTAGACTCGTAACTATTTCTTCTCCTACCAAAAATAAAAAGGAAACTATGTACAAGGGTTCCTCTAGAGTTCCATCCCAACACATGTTTTTCAGCATGGACTCAGGAATCTTGAGGAGCCATTACTGTTTACAACCCAAAACGGGTGAAGAACTAACAACTTGCTAAACATAAATAAGTAAGCTAATCTACTTGCATGAAAAAGTAACAACAAAGCTTGATATTCAGTAAACACACAGTCTGCAACTTCTCATTTCTAGAAACAAAATAAAAAAATACAATAATCTACAACTTTGTAACTTTCTATGACTTCTCCTCTTTTGCAATATCTACCACTCTCTAAATGAAGGCTTGGAATGTTATTATTAACCATCCTATCATTGGAACAACCCTAACTTCCCACTCAATCACAAAAATCTCTTCAGGAACTGTTACAACTTCCCATACTATCCACTAAAGACAAGATCCTCTTTTCATGGGCCGTTACGACAGAATTTACCAAGAAACAATAATGCAAAACCAAGCGCTAGTGTTAACCAAGCTCCTGTGTTAACCGAGCTCTAGTGTTAACCAAGCACCAATGTTAATTGAGCTCCAGTGTTAGCCGAGTATCAGTGTTAACCGAGGGTTAGTGTTAACCGAGCATCAGTGTTAACCGAACATCAGTGTTAACCAAGCATCAGTGTTAATCAAACATCAATGTTAACCAAACATCAGTGTTAACCAAGAAGCTTTATGAAAGGTTCTTGATGCCTTGGTTGGATTTATAGAGGCTTAAAAACTACCTCACACACACAATTGAAAGAAACCAACTAAGCAACTAGAGTGTTTGTTCATCAGCTTGACCCATTTTTGTACTTTATCATTACAGAATGAATGAATAAAATACTTTACAAACCAAAAAAAATAATCTAAGAGTTCTTAAGGGTCTTTCACCCTAGTTATTTAGGTTCTCCTACACCATACTCCCCTAACAGAGAGAAATCAACTTCCAAGTGATTGGATCAGGTTGGGGTCAATGCCCAACTTCTTGAACTCGGTCTCTTGCACACATGTGGCTTTAGAATAAGCTTGTCCTTGCCACTTTACTAGATGCTCCATGTATGTATTTTTTATAGTCTTCTTAGAAACTCTTGAACTCATAATCTTCTTTTCTCTTGGATTTGGGGCTACTAGAAGTTTTAGTGCCTTGAGATCTGCTATTGTTGCTGTTAAATCATGATTTTCTTCTGGAATTGGTCCCTTGTAGGAAACCAGATCTACCACATTAAAGATTGGAGATAAACCTATATCAGTAGGAAGGTCAACTTTGTAATCTTTAGACCCATACTTTGCCAAAATTGCAAAAGGGCCTATCTTTCTCATCTGAAGCTTACTCGTGACACCTTTTTGCAACCGTGCTTTTTTTAGGTGCACGATGACCGAATCTCCAACTTGAAACTGAACATCTCTTTTCCTTTCATCTACCTTCTGCTTGGTGTGACTTGTACTCTCCACTAATGTCTTCTTCACAGTATCATGGACTTATTTCATGGAGGGAGAAAAATCTTCAACATAACCACTCTTCTCTACATTTCTTCCAAGATCCCTGAGTTCACATATTCTCCTAGGATGAATCCCATATACTATTACAAAAGGACTTTTTCCAGTGGATCTATTGACTGTATCATTATAGGAAAACTCTACCTATACAAGTAACTGATCCCATGAATGTCCATATTCTTTTGTGAGACATCTAAAAATATTTCCTAAACTTTGGTTCACCACTTTAGTCTGACCGTTGGTTTGTAGGTGATATGCCGAGCTAAAGGAAAGATTTGTACCGAGCTTCTGCCATAAGGTTTACCAGAAATGACTCATAAACTTTGAGTCTTGGTCTGATACAATACTCAAAGGTAATCCATATATCCTCACTACTTCTCTAAAGAAAATACATGCTATATAGCATGCATCATGTGTGGTCTTTCATGACACAAAGTGGGCCATCTTGCTGAATCTATCCACAATCACAAAGATGCTGTCCATTCCTTGCTTGGTCTTCGGTAGTCCAACTATAAAATCCATGCTGACACATTGCCAAGGTCAGTTTGGGATTGGAAGTGGTTGATACAATCCTACATTTGATAAAGTACCCTTGGCCTTTTGACAAACTATGCAAGTCTCTACATACTTTTGAACATCTTTGCTCATTCTTGGCCAATAGTAGTACCACTGCACCAATTCTAAGGTTTTATGCACCCCAAAATTTCCACTCATTGAACCATTATGCTTCTCTTGTAATAAGTTATCCTTCATTGAACCTTTTGGTACATAGAGTTGTCCTCCTTTAAATAGAAGACCTTCTTGTAGGGTGAAATCAGAATACTCACTATGAAAGTGATTATGAAAATCTTGACATACCTTGTAGGCTGCTGAAAAATCTTCATCTGCTGAATACAGATCCATGAAGCTGTCTATACCAATGCTTCTTAATTGAATTTCTTGCACCATGAGAAACCTTCTACTCAATGCATCTGCTACCTTGTTCTGTACTCCCTTCTTATGCTTGATGGTGAAGGTATAGGATTGAATGTACTCTACCCATTTCATATGCTTATGTCTTAGTTTGTCTTGAGAATTTAGAAAAATTAAAGCTTGATTGTTGGTAAAGACTACAACTTCTTTGGGAAGGAGATAATGTCTCCATTTCCTTAGTGCTTGTACTAATGCATACATCTCCAAATCATATGAAGAATACTTTCTCTTTGCATCATTTAGTTTTTTGCTATGAAAAGCTACTGGTTTTCCTTCTTGACTCAAAAGTGCACCTATGGCAACATTTCTTGCATCACATTCCACAGTAAACAACTTATCAAAGCTAGGAAGTGTAAGAATAGGTTGAGTTTCTATCCTTTTCTTCAAATCCTCAAATCCTTTATCAACCTACTCATTCCATTGGAACTTTTCTTTCATACCTCCTTTTATGGTATCTAAAATAGGTGCACTGATTGCACTAAACTGCATGATGAACTTCCTTTAGAACTGTGCTAATCCATGGAAGCTTCTTACTTTTGTGGCTGACTAAGGTCTAGGCCTATTCAAAATTGCTTCCACCTTGTTGATATCCATCTTCAAGTTACCTTCTGAGATAACAAAACCCAAGTATACAAGTTCTTGCTTCATGAACTCACTCTTCTCTAAGTTGATTGCCAACTTATCTTCATGCAATATTTGCATCACCATTTACAAATGTATGAGATGATCCTCTTGTTTTTTTTGAGCACTAAAATGTCATCTAAGTAAACTACAACCCATTTTCCAATTAAGTCTTTCAACACCTCATTCATTAATCTCATAAATATTCTCGGGGCATTTGATAACCCAAAAGGCATAAAAACCCACTCATAGAGTCCCTCAGTAGTCTTAAAAGAAGTCTTCCACTCATCTCCACCTTTGATTCTTATCTAATGATAACCACTCTTAAGATCTATCTTGGAGTAATAATTAGCTCCTCCTAAGCAATCCATCAAATCCTCTATCCTAGGGATTAGGAATCTATACCAAATAGTGATCCTATTTATGGCCCTAGAATCTGTACATAACCTCCAAGTACTACTCTTCTTTGGGGCTAGGACTATGGGAACAAAACATGGACTTATGCTCCTTCTAATCAGTCCTTGATCAAGCAACTCTTGAATTTGGCTGGCTATCTCTGCATTCTGTTGTGGAGTCATTTTATAGGCAGCTTTATTGGGAAGTGAGGTTCCTGGGATGAAGTAAATTTGATGACTAATGGATCTCTCAGGTGGTAGACTAGCTATTTGACTATCACTAATGATGTCTTGGTATTGACTCAACAACTCTTTCACTTCTAAGGGCAAGTCTTCCTTCTTATCCCCTTTGTTAGTCTTTGGCTTTAGAACCAAAGCAAAGCCTACTCCATCTTCTTCCTCCAATGTTTGTAAGAAATATTTCTCACCTACTAACAATATATTAGGACCCTCTTTCTTCACTTTTCCCTCTTCCAAGATTGACCGAATCTTTAAGATTACTTCATCTTTCTAAAATGAATAGGAGTTCTTAGCTCCATCATGTACTGTAACTCTATCAAGCTGCCAAGGTCTATCCAATAATAGATGGAAAGCATCCATGGGAAGTATATCACACAACACTTGGTCCTTATATCTCCCTATGGAAAATTATACCCAAGCTTGTTCATTAACTAATACATGCTGATCTTTATTCAGCCAAGTAACCCTATAAGGATTAGTATGAGGAATTCTTTTCAACTTTAACTTTTCAATAGCTTCTAAAAAAACAATTCTATCAGTAGAACCTGAATCTAAGATAACTTTACAGACCTTACCAAGTACCTTGCATTTGATTCAAAATAAAGATCTTCTTTGGATTGTCTCTTCTTTGCTGGGTTCTTTTAGGAGTGCTCTGTGAATCATTATATTCTCTCCATTCTAAGAATCTAGTGCAAATTCTTCTATCTTGTTTCTAGAAGACTCTTCTTGCACATAGTGGACTCTCCTTTCTCCTCGTGATGTAGAACTCTTCTCAGGACACCGATATGAAGGATGTCCAAATTCCTGATAGTTGTAACACTTCATTGAAGAGAAGTAAGATCCTCTTCCTTGGTTATTAGTTCTTCCTTGTGAACTACTCTTTAAGCCTCTTCCTCGGTTATAACCACCTCTTGTGTTACTATATTCTCCTTGATTCTCAGTGAGTTTGGACTCACTCTGATTTCTTCCTCCATATCCTCCTATATGACCTCTTCTGTCTCTTCCTCTTCCTTTGCTATTTGAATCTTGCTTCTTCTTGAATTTTACCTCCACCTTGAGGGATAGATGGTAACATTGGTGTACAGTCTTGGGGTTTAAGAGACTAATTTCCTTTTGGATACTCCACTTGAGACCATTCAGGTACCTAGCCACTTTCAAGATTTCTTCTTCCATGACATGCAACCTTAAGCATATATTTTGAAACTCTTCTGTGTAGGAACTGACTTCTAAATCTTTTTGTCTCAGATTCTATCTCCTTTTGTGCAACTGCACTTCATAATAATCAAGAAGGTAAGTTTACTTCATCTTGGCCACCATACCTTTCCAACTGGTTATGGGGTTCTTTCCTTCTTTCATCCTTTCATCTTGGACAAACTTCCACCAAGTGAGAGCAGTTCCTCTCAATCTTGTTTTTTCTATTCTTACTTTCTAAGCTTCGGTCACATTGTCACAGTCAAAGTGATTTTCAAGACCTTCTATCCATTCCATGATTAACTTTGGTTCCATCTTGCCACTAAATAGAGGCACACCTTCTAATGCCTTACCACTCATTGCCTTCAATGCTTTCAAGAATGGCTCTTCTTGAAGCACAGGGTTTGGCTCTGGTATAATGTCTTTCTCAGCCACTGCTTTAACCTTTCCATCAGCTTCTCTCATCTATTCATTGACTGCTGTAGTCCTAAGATGCACTTCTTCCAACTTAGCAGCCATTTCAGCCAGTTGTTCCTTCAGGAGTCTATTCTCCTCTTTTTTCTCTTCCACGTCTTTTGTGAGTTTTGTCTTGGTCACCATATTGGATGAGTCGATATACGATCTTGCAGATAACATCCAAACAACACATGCCCAAATATTTTAGGGCTCTGATACCAATCTAATGTGGAACTGGAGTCTCGTTGCGACTACAGAGTCATCTTGGCTCTACTATGAGATCTTTCTCCTAGATCTCTTAGGGTATTCACAACCCTAAACTAAGGTAAGTCACTATCAAATTTACCTCCCCTTCAAGACTTAGTCCCCATCAACATATTATTCATCTTCCTCACTGAACCTACACAAATAGATTCATTCTTCTCACTCAATCAATGCTTTTAGAATATTGCTTTCATTCTTTTCCCTAGCCGGACTATTACTGAGCTCGCCTAGGGTAAGATATATAGACTCGTAACTATTTCTTCTCTTACCAAAAACAAAAAGGAAACTATGTATAAGGGCTCCTCTCGAGTTCCATTCCAACACATGATTTTCACCATGGACTCATGAATCTCAAGGGGCCATTACTATTTACAACCCAGAACAGGTGAAGAACTAACAAATTGCAAAATAGAAATAAGTAAGCTAATCTACTTGCATGCAAAAGGAACAACAAATCTTGATATCACTAAACACACAGTCTGCAACCTGTCATTTCTAGAAACAAAATAAAAAAATTACAATAATCTGCAACTCTGTAACTTTATGTAACTTCTCCTCTTTTGCAATCTCTACCACTCTCTAAATGAAGGCTTGGAACATTTTTGTTAACCATCCTATCATTGGAACAACCCTAACTTCCCACTCAATCAAAAGCATCTCTTCCGTAACCATTACAACTACTCATACTTTCCACTAAAGATAAGATCCACTTTTCATGGGCCGTTAAGATGTAATTTACCAAGCAACAGTAATGCAAAACCGAGCGCCAGTGTTAACCAAGCTCCAGTGTTAACCGAGCTCTAGTGTTAACCGAGTGCCCGTATTAACTGAGCTCCAGTGTTAACTGAGTGTCAGTGTTAACCGAGCGTCAATGTTAACCGAGCATCAGTGTTAACCTAGCATCAATTTTAACTGAGCATCAGTGTTAACCGAGCATCAGTGTGAACTGAACATTAGTGTTAACCAAACATTAGTGTTAACTAAGCAGCTTTATGAAAGGTTCCTGATGCCTTGGTTGGATTTCTAGAGGCTTACAAACTACCTCACACACACACAACTGGAAGAAAATAACTAAGAAACTAGAGTGTTTGTTCATTAGCTTGACCCATTTTTCTACTTTGTCATTACAAGAATGAATGAAAAAAACACTTTACAAACCCAAAAAAATAATCTAAGAGTTCTTAAGGGTATTTCACCCTAGTTCTTTAGGTGCTCCTGCACCACTCTCATTAAGAAATCAAAGATACCAAAACTCATTTCACAACTCAATGAGGCAAATGAACAATTTAACAAAGCCCAATTCAATCATGTGCAAAAGACAACTTTTTTCAACCAAGTTCTAGATCATGCTCAATTCAATCAAGTTTAAAATCAGTCTCCATGGGCTCAAATTTAAAATAAATCATTCAATCAAGTTCCAAATCAAACCTTTCAACCTAACTGTGGCATAATTCAAATGGGGCCACCACCAAATTATGAACCATTCTTCATTTCAATACAACCAAGTGATCTTTGAACAATTTCACAACCTCTTGTGCCAATCATGCAAACAAGACAATGAATACCAAGATAAAAAACAATAACATTGCTTGAGGAACCTTTTGTGTCCTCCAATTCACCACCAATGTCTTATCAAACAAACACAAATTCAAATGTGACATCTTTTTAATATCAACCAAGCATAATCAATAAGAAACCTTTTGTTGAACATGTTCATTCCAAAAATTCTTTCCAACATGTAAATAATCATGAGGTATCACAAACAAGACCCATCAAGTAGTGCAAGTTCAAATCCAAAATTTTAAAGAATTTGTTTCAAAAATTGGAACAAACAAATAATTTACTTGTGTCTAGCAATGGTTCACTCCAAAATAATCACATGGATGACATACCTATTTCCCCTCAAGACATTGACCTTCAAGAAACATCCATGTTTCCTTCCACCCCTCCATCCCCACATCCCTCCCAAGAGAAATTTCCTCCTTCCCCATGAAGTGATTCTTCCAATAATGCAACCTTCCAATGGCTATCCATGAAAGACATCCAAGCTAGTCCTATGTATAGCCCAAGTTCCTTTCAACCAATTCCACCATGTCCTACCATTTCAATAAAGCCTATTCATGAAATTACTATCCAAATTCCATCTTCCTCATATAAAAAATGTTGACCCCTTTCAAGAACCCCCCTTTTATGTCCAAATTCATATCCCATGTCAAGAGGATGATAAAAGGAATGAAGAAACATGTCTAAAAACATATCAAGATCAAGACCCCTTCAATGGCCAATTCTATCCTATTTCTTACCAAGACCCCGTTTCCCTTGAGCCTCATGATGATCCCACTATCCTTATCCCCCTATCCAAAATGATCCTTTTAAACCTCAAGAGAAAAATATCCTTCCAAGTCCCATCGACCTCCCACTTCCCAAGAAAGATCATGATCTCCCTTCCATATCTTCCCAAGATCCCTTTCCAAGCCAAGATCAAGGTGTCCCTTCACCTTCATGTTCTCCTCAAGATCACATCATCCCTTCAGATCCCCCACAGGATCCTATCCTACCAGATGATCCTGTCACTTCTCATACTCCATCGTAGGATCATATTGTTCCTTGTGCTCCCCCTTGTGATTCAAGAACATCTATACAAGTTTTTCATGAACCCATTACACTTCAAATGGGTTCCTCTAGTTCTATTGATTCTAGTCCACCTCATGGTCCTATAAGTCCTTTCATATCATTCACACTTCATAATAATGGAATCGCATCTTGTAGCAAGTATCCTATTGGTCATAGAAATAATTATCAAGTCAAAGAGTTAGACCTCCATGCAAAAGGTATATTAAAACCCTTACGTGTCTAAGAAAACTCAAATGGCCATGGTCTTAATAATAAATCTACATCTCAAGGTGTTGGTATCCCTTCAAAATCCAAGTCCAGACATATAACTCCCCCTTCAACCCTTCCATCCATCTTAGGTCCATATGTTCCTCCCTCCACTAGCTTACAATACCCTTACCCTTTCCCAAATACAAGTCAGCAAAGGCACACATCTTGGTGACCGTTCTATCCATCCAAAATTCCTCTATACAATTCCTATCCATGCATGAATTCCATTTCCTTTCAAAGAAATTTGGATGCCAAGAATAAAATCCACATATCAAGAAATCCACATGCTATCAAGGATCAATATGTCCAGTATAATCAATATGCACAAAAAAAGAAAAATGTGATCGTAAAAGAAAATTCCAAAAGGCCACATAGGCCCATTGAGAAAAAAAAAGTCAAAATCCATATGGGTTCCTAAATCTCTTATGCAATCAATGCATTCTAAGGACCCACAAAATAATGAAAAATCAAAATTCATGTGGATTCCCAAGAAGGTCCTTGTAGCACAAAGTCCCAAAGAAAAGTCCAAATTGGCATCCAAAATTTCTATCCCTCCATCTAAATGTCTTCCATCTTCCAGATCCATTTTGGGTCCTTGTATCCCAAAAGCCATATCCATTCCTTCATTAATCCTTCAAACTCCAAAATATCTTTTTCCTCCATTACTCCATCACCCCATCACCCCTCAAGGTGTGTGCCAATGTTTTTCTTGCACCCATATCCATCCATTCAAAATCCATCCTTCTTTCACTCCGTCCATCATCCAACACCTATTTTACAACCTTTCATCGAACCTATCCAATCCTTTGTATAAAGCTTGTCCCATCCTTATCCAATCACCCACATCATATCCCTTTGTCATTACCCTACCAACATCTTTGTGCAATATCTTTCAAAAGCACATTTCAAAGAGTAAGGCGCTTGAGTCCTCCGTCCATGTCATTTTATGTGTCTAATTTTTTCCAAAAAGAAAGAAAAAAAATTATATATATATATATATATATATATATATCGAAAAAAGAAAAAAAATGAAAATGAAAGAAGTTGCCCTGATGAAAACCTGGCAAACAGGCATCTTGGTAACACAAAAAAAGAGTCAAGAGAAATAATTTCGTGGCATAGTGAAAACCTAGAAAATAGGTGCTTTGGGAAAGTACCATGATGAAAACTTGGCAAACAGGCGTCATGTGTAATTCTATGAACTTCTTGTAGTCTATACTTGGGGGCAAATTTCATTGGTGTTATCCTCCATTATCACCAACATGTCCTCTATTATCCCTAGCATGTCCTCCATTATCCTATGCCTATCATATCCATTATCCTATCCCCTTTTCCCCAACTTTGATCTTGACATGGTTAAAAATCTTCCTTGAAGAATCATATGTCCTATCTACTTACATTATCTTGATCCCTTTGGTCTACATTGCCTATCCTATCACAACCTTTCATCCATATTCCATATACCTTCTCATTATCCCTGATTGATCTTGCATATCCTATCCACATACTATCATTTTCCTATCCATATCCTGTCATTATCCTATGCAGGTCCTAACATTGTCCTATCCAGCTCCCTATCTTAGTCTTGATGTAAAATAAGGACATTCAATGCAAAACATGTTTTCAAATAAAAACCTCTTGACATGTCCATTTCTCGCATTCTATCCACTGCACTATCTCATTACCTTATCATTGTCTTGTCCAGTCCCCCATATTGGTGAAAAAAAATGTTATCCCATTTCTTGGATAGTCCTTGGCACCTAACAAATCCCATACAAGTGACTCTAGCCTTTGTCCACCTACTAGTCCATTTCCCCTTTGACAATATCCCTGCCTTGCTAGACACTTGGGGAAATTTCAAAAAATCCAAAAAAATCAAATATGATGCTGAAAAAATCACTAAAAATCATAAAAAGTCCTGAAAGAAGATCATCACAAAAAAATTCAAATATCTCAAAAATCCTAAAAATTGCAAAAGTATCTTCAAAATCTACAATAAACTTGTACATACTTGTCTTCTTTTTGCGAAATGATCAACATGTTTGTAGACATCCATGAAAGATTCATCATTTGGTGCTTAACAAAATCATGCTCTCGCGAACGCGATCTGAATCATTGTGAGTCAACATTCAATTAGTTTGGACATGTTTGATCTTTCGATCTTTGCTATCAATCAACCAATCACTCTATCCAATCTATCAATCAATTATCCAATCAGTCAATTTCCAATCTAAGCTATCAATCAAAGAACATTTAATGCAAGTAACAAAAGATAAAAATGGCTGTTGGCTCATATTGTTTCCATGAGTGTTTTATCTTTTATTGATTTTCTTTTTTAATCATGTTTCTAGGCTACTCAATGATATAATCTGAACTTATGAGAGTGGCCGGGATGGTTCATGACCAATTTTTTCTTTATTTTCTGCCTATTTGATGATCTCATGAAATTCTGGGGCATGTCTACTATATGCTTTAGGATGGAGAAGATCATCCTCTATCCGCATCGTGTTTGTTTACGCAACAAGATGAATTTCTTGCTCTGGCTTTTGTGCCATGATGTGCCGCATCCGGTTTTGCAATATCAAAATAAGCTCTTATGACATAATTTCACTTATGAAAGCCAAGATATTGCTATCTTACTAAAATTTATTCGTCTAATTTCTTCTTTCTCCTAACATTTCTTCTATGAATCCTAACAATCATCCTTCTTTTTGAAAATTTTTCCTCATATCAATTTCTGCCCAATTTTCTGAGGGGGTATCCTACCTCCATTCTGTCGATCTACTGGGGCATGATTCTTAATCATTCTTTGACACAACACTCATAATCACATTGTATCAAAGAGGGGAAAAATGTAGACACCTAAAAATGGTTCAATGCTTGTGCCCCCTTTCAACATATCTTCTATATTGTGTGTTTGATCTTTATCATTCACTATTATTGTGTCATTCTTCCATGTCATCAATTACTAACATTTATCTCATTTTGGCCAAATTGATCATCTTCCTAAATCAATCCAAGATCATTTCAAACTCATATGAATTTCTTTTCAATCTCTTTCAATCAATCCTTTGGCATTGTCCAAGTTCATCAATGCCTTATCATTATCAATCATCATTTCAAGAACATTGTCAAAGTTCATCAATGCCTCGCTATCATTTTTGCATTTCAGGAGCATTGTCCAAGTTCATCGATGTTTCCTTATCTTTATTTATCCTCTAGCATCATCCAAGTTCATTGATTCCATAATATCATTTCCAATCATTATTGCGAGCGCATTGTCAAAGTTCATCAATGCCTCGTGATTTCCTAAACTATTCCAAAATCATCAGAATCGATCGTAATCCTTATCAATATTATCAAAACCAAACCAATTGTGCATTAATGCCTTCAATTTGATCAATAATTCACTAATTTATCCTTTTGAAATGAATAACCTATAGTTTATCCCTATGTCCTAATTGAATAAATAAATTGACTTTATTTATTTACCGTTTTCCTAAGTCTCAACAATTAATTAATATCTAATTAATTAATTAATTGGCTAATTATAAATTTATGGGATTTTATAATTTCATAAATACTAATTTAGATTTGTGAGGAATATTGATTTATTAATTGAATTAATATCCTCCTAATCTCACCTAATTGTCATATCCCTTAATTGTGCTTCATTTCCTATTAATTAGCTCCATGAGCTCTTCCACCTTTCCTTATTCATTTTCCTCTAACTATGCTTCCATCTTTCTTCTTCCATTTTCCCTCCGTTATGCATTGATTTATGCAATCTAAATTCCTCAATTGCCTCTCATTTTCTATAAATTGAGATGCATTCTCTCTTTCAAGGTTAGAACCACTATCTCCTAGTATTCTCTTATCAATTTGAGCTTTCAAGTTCTTTGTGCAATTTTGTTATTGTCAAAGAGAAATATAATCCACCGTTATGGAGAAGAAAGGAGGAAATTTGAGCATCATTTGAAGGGAGTTCTTGTGTTTTTCTTGCATTACATTTGTGAATTCCTATTTCAATGGCTCTAATGTTAGATTATATAGGTTAGCATATTGTTTAGGGTTTTTGGTTACCTAGATATGCTATTCATGCCTTTTTCTGGTCTTACAATATATATATATATATATATATATATATATATATA
>MU225567.1:88998-107884 GCA_018584345.1 Thuja plicata
CGGTAACACATATAGTAGATAGGAATAAGTGTTGGTAAATAGAGATTTAATCTTTAAACATAAGTAGAGGAGTTAGAATAAAATTAGAAATTGCCATAATATGCTACATTGAGAAAATATAGTGGATCATCTGGGGAAGTAAGATGGAACATTTAATAATAATGGCTCATTAATTATGGGAGTATTTATGGAAATAAAATCTTGTTTCAAATATTGTGTGAAGGTAGATCATAGAAAGATACATCCCTATTATGAATCATATTTATTACTTAAAGTCGAGGAGTGCCTTGAGAGGAGCATTTAATAAATCCTATACAAGCAATCATCAATTAATACATTTAACATCTTCTCTCAATTGAGTAACCGAGAAGCAAGGAGAGCTAAAATAACCTAATTTAAATATTCTTTTGAATTCCACTCTATCTATTTAAGGTATGAAAGGTAGTCATAAGCTGTAAAAAGATGGATCAACTACGAAAAGGTGATAGAAAGGTAAGAAGAACATAATTGCTATAAAATTTTCTAGTATATACTGATACTAATAAAGGGTCTTAATGGATACAGAAAATGTATACAAATGTCCATACTTTTCATACCTCGAACAAGAGAGAGATGCGTTTCCTGAAAGTATCAAACTAGAAAGATGGAGTAGAATCTTGAAACCAGTAGATGTCATGACTAGAAGGGCGGCAGAGCTGGCTCTGTGGGACTCATATTTTGATTATAGTTTCACTCTTTGTACTAGTGGTGAGATAGTAGGATTTTTTATTTTATATCTTCTAAGGGAAGGTAATAGAAAGGCTGAAATGGTAGAACTTTGTAGGAAGATCTTTATTGATTAAATTTTAGGAGGACTGGAAGAAGCAATTTACAAGTATTAACTTTAGGAAAAATATACCATACCCTGAAGACTATATGAAGGTTGAAATAGGAATACTGAAGAACAATAAAATCATACCACATAGACCATGTTTAGTGTTCAAAGACTTAGACACTTTTGAGAATCACTGGGAAGAAATCAAGAGTAATCTCTAATTTTTGTTGATTTGGACCCATATTAAGGTATCTTCTGATACAAAATGGCTAACCCAGTACTTCATTGCTAAAGGTTTCTCGGTCCCCCCCTTTTAATTAGATTAAACTAGAGAAATTGCAAGCTATGCCGACAATCTTCATTAAGAAAGGGTGGCTGAGAAAAGTCCTAGTAAAAAAGAATGAAATGAGAGGGATGAGGATTTAGAGGAGGAAATCATGATCTTAAAGAAAATTAAAGATGAACTGCTGTAGTTCGTAGCTTAGTAGAAGCAGTGGGAAAGTATAATACTTTTATTAAGTAGATTATATTGATAAACTTGTATATTTAGCTCTAACCTTTTGCAAGTTACTTTCGTAAAAGTTTAAGTAGTTCTTAAAAAAGGTAAAGGATTAGATAGTCTTGAGGTTAAACTAAACTGTTATCTATATTTTTTTGTACTAAAAATTTGAAAGGTTTATATATATCTTAGAAATCTTATCTTAAATATTAATATTAGCTTTTAGAAAGTTTTTATTATTTTCTTGACAGAGTTAGCAGACTGCCATAAATCCTGTAGTAAAGAATATTCTTAAAATAGATATTTCTATTTTACATTGAGTCTCTGACATACCAATATAAGACTCTCTGCAAATATTGTTGTTATGACAAGCGGCAGTGGTTTTGGTAACTTTTCTTAGTAATTAATTATCTGTGTTAAAGGGATTCTCACCCTGAATTTTATAGGTATAGCCTGAACATCTCTTATCTTGAAGTCAACATATAAATAATATATTATATGTAAGGACTTCAGGGTAGGAATCCTTAGTTCTGAATCATGTATATGGCTTCTATGTGCATATCTTCATTCCAGTATATATGGAATTGGGTTTTCTGTGTTTTATTAGAGTTTAGTATGAAAAGGATTTTGGTCTTACTATTGATTTGTTTATAGAATATTGATTTGGTTAAAATTATCTCACCAAATTGACATACAAATAGGTTAAAGGTTTTTAAAGATGCGTATCTAGGAATTCATTAAATTAGTGTATATATATATATATATATATATATATATATCTTAATCACATATAGTATTATTAAGATTTTAATATAAAAATAACAAAATATTAACAAATAAAAAATAGGTTATTACTTACAACGAATAAAACAGTAATTAACTTATATTATAGATCAAAAATCATAGATATAGAAAGTTAATCATTAGATATTAGATATAAGATTAATTTTTTACAATAGATTTATTTAGATCTCTCATTAAGGATTAAGGTATTTGTATCTATACAAACATTCTTAGATCATTTTGTCAAGAAGATGACCATGATGAATAATCAAGGTTTTAGAATTCTATGTAAATTGTCTTTTAAAGTGATTCTTTGTACTCTAACAAACTAGATGCAGGAAAAGGTAGTATTATTCTTGTAGGAGTAGGTACTAGATTGGATAAGGAAAAGTGCCTATTGAAGCCTTAAAGTGGCAATGCAAGGCTAATTTCTAGTAATTTTCCAAGGGAGAAATAGAGCAAAGTTAAATATTGCGAACAATAAGCCAAAGCTGAAGAAATCATAAGAAACACTGAGAAATATTTTCTATGTATCTAGGATATTGTTAATTTTCATTTTAAATATCAAGGTTACACCCTCTTCCAACTATAAATAGGGGTGTGCCCCTATAAAAATTCTTTGTAAGTATTCAGCGGACCATTGGTCCACATGCAAGACTATGTTGTCAAGTGATTTATTTTGGAGTGATATGGGACACTTGAGGGTTGTCATTTATGACAACACATCTGGTATGATGATCGCTTGGAGTTGTTTACAGTTTTGGAGATGCAGGTTGCAAAATGACTAAGTACAGTAAGCAAAAATACAATGTATAACAGTACAACTTTGGACAACAAAGTTAGTATATGGAGAATGAAGAATTGTGAGCTTTGGATGGGATATTTTGGGGTATGTATGACCTTGAATTAAGGTTTCTTTATTTTTGGTGTTGATCGCAGTGAATTACAAATAGTTGAATACATGTGAAGACTGAGTAACAATGATTCAGGGTAGATGAACAATCGTGATGATTAAGGGAGTATGACATGGAATCCAAACATGCTAATTTGGATTGAGATTGTGGATAATATATAATTTGGTTGTATAAGGTCACCGAATTCGTATTAACTCTTTGCATAAGTATTAATTCTATTTTGTAATGTATTTGAGAGCTGACTAGATAATGTAATACATATATATATTAAGAGATTTTTGTAAAGCAAAGTGTGGATATGGTATGAGATGGTATGGGAATGATAGATGGAATGGATGCATTGTGATGTCAGGTAGATTTTGATGTGAGCTAAAACTAGAAGTATCTAATCATAGTTGATGCTTGTATTGTTCACTTCTGAGATTGATTGTAACAAAACTATTTCTAATTGTAAGAGAAGTGTTCTTAGTATAACTTTAACATGGTTTTGTATTCCCCTAATAGGGAAATGTGCTAATATAATATTTAGCTCCTAATAGGGCTAGGTATCCTAATAGGGATACTATACTTTTAGTACATATTTGTGGGTACCATCCCCATAGGGGTTTTTCCCTTGGCCAGGATTTCCTCGACAACAATTTATGGTGTTATGATTTATGTGTTGTGTGCTTATGTTCTTTTCATTTCAGTAATTATATGGTTTAGTTGGAAATTATTAAGTTCATGTTTAAAGTGTTGTAATATTGATTCACCCCCTCTCAGTATTACTAAATCCTAACAATTGGTATCAGAGCATTTGGCCCTTGGAGAGAAAGTTTTATAGCTTAAGGGAGATCAAGATGGATTCTGAAAGTTTGGAGGAAATTTTTTAAGAAACACTTGTAGATCTTGACAAAGATAAAGAAGAAAATGGTGACTTTAAATTCAAATTGAGAAGAGCAAAGAGATTCATTAAGAAACTAAAAGAACATCTTGAACTTTCCAGAAGTCAGAGACAATATCTTATGGTTAAGATAAAAGAGGATTCAGATAATCATACTTTAGATAAGATAAAGCTGCTTGAGAAAGAGAAAGATACTTTGAAGCTTAATCATGAAACTAATTCACTAAAGATGGATAAAGAGATTCAACAAGAAAAGGATACTAAGAAAAAAATTGAAGAAACCGTAAAGGATGCTAATATTCAGATGGGACAAATGAAGACTGAACTTGATCATTACAAGAACAAGTATCTAGAATTAGAGAAATATAATTAGATCATAAAAAGAGAACTTGTTGACGCAAAGAAACATATTGAGATACTTCACATGAGTAGTGACTTGATCGATGAACAAAGAGGTAGAAAAAAACCTAAAGGAGACATGAATGGAGTTGGCTTCAATGAAGCCGAATGTTCAAAGAATTAGGAAGAAAAATATGATGCGAAGAGTGATGGTGAAAGAACTAATCTTGAAGAACCTAAAGAATAGATCAAACCTTTTAGAGGTAGATGTTTTGGATGTAACAAGGTTGGACACATGAAGAGAGGCTGCAGAGGTAAAGCCCCTTTCAAACCTTTTTCTGGTTATTGCTTTAATTGTTATGCATATGGGCACAAGAAAGAAGAATGCAGGAAACCTGATCAATCAAGATTCAAACAAGACTACATTAGTGAAGATACATCAGCTAAGACCACATGTTACAAATGTAATAAACTTGGGCACATCACAAGGAATTGTAAGTTGTAGGTTAATCATAATAGATCACCTCCTATATGCTATAAATGTAACAATCCAGGACATATAGAGAATTTTTGTAGGTATAACAAAACTGACAATAGAAGAGTACCACCTCCTATAATTATAAAGAATAATATTGGTGATACTAGTAAGAGCCTTGTAGAGTATAGAAGTGAATTTGACAGTTGTTTTAGGAAATTAGAAGATATCAACAATAATAAGGAATGGAAGATAAATGAGTCTAGTGAAGAAAAGGTTCAGGAAGAGTTAGTAGATGCTACTGAGTCTTCGCCTGATTCTAACATTGCTACATCAACCTAGATGACCAAGCCTGGCCTTAGGGGGAGCAATGGAAGAAAAGATCAGAAATATATCCAGTCCTTAAATATGAGAAGTAAGCTCTTGCAAGCTTAGGAAGAGTATGTAGAAATGTTTTGGGACACATATTTGTGATTGCATGGTTTTATAAGTCGATATCCTAAAATTTCCAGATTGTTATTCAACTGGATTATGTGCAGAAATGAGTTTATTGGGAACTATGTCATTTCTTCACTCAACGAAGTATAAGGTTAATTGAAATAATATGTTTGAACATCATTTGAAGAGTAGAGGTTGAGGAGAAAAGAGTCTAGAGAAAAAGAAGAATGAAAAAAAGTGCGTTGAAGAGTTTGATCAAAGCAGGAGTTCGTATTTCAGCAGATAAAGAAGTATTTAGATCAAATTTGAAGCGTTCAAAATGGATACTCTGATGATTTTTGATGTTGCAGAGAGATCTAGATACAAATTTAAGAAAAACCCTTTTAAATCTACTAAGGATGATCCCGAAGGACCATTTTGACAAACATCCTACCATGTTCTACATGACAAAGATATTAGGGCTTACATACATTGTAAGTATGAATCTTTGGGAGATGATGAGATTGCTAGTGAGATGGAAGACATGAAAGGAGATGATGGAAATATGAAGGATGTGTTCGCACATCTTAAAAATCTAAGTATCATGAAGGTAACCAATCTTTTCGAGTTCAACAAAGAAGAATGGATAAAGATAATTCTAAGAAGAGTTCATGACCAATTTATGTGGCTTAGAGACCATCCTGTGAAGATTCGCAGTGACCTAATTCATGCTATAGCAAGCTTGGACAACACTGGTATGATACCTACTACTGAGAAGAACACTAAGAAGATGGTGGAAACCCTAACACATTCACAGTGGGACAGAAGAGTGATGAAAATAAATGATATATTCCAACAAGATGTCAGATTGATTACTATGATTTTAGGCTATAAAATCCATTATATAGAAGCCAACTCAATTTAGTATCAGTAGGAGTAATCTTAATGGCTTACAAAATGGTTAAGGAAAACATCAAGTATACCTTTGCAAAGTACTAACACAACAATTCGTGGAGAATGTAAGGCAGACCAAGAAAGATAAGTTGAAGGGATTCAAATTTGGATCTTTGTTGATACATATGTATATCCACATTGTTCACAAATTTCCTGGTATGAACCCTAGAGCTTGGAAAGATAGTGTACCTACTATTATTCAGGTTTCTCAAAGTTATAGGAGACAAAACAACACATGGGTAGATGGTGAATTTTTTTCTATGATAAAAATCTTAGAGAGAGAGATGAAGGAAAGGGAGAGAATGCCTGAGGTAGTAGTAGAGAAATACAAGGACTCAATCTATTTCATGGTTGAAACTGATTGTGTGTGCTTTGAGGCAGTTCTACCTAGAAAGAAGTGTGTTATCCACTGGGTTATGAGGTTAGTTATGAAGTTTTGACTATGCAAGTGGAACACATTCTATCTTCAAAAGTTGATTCATCAGAAGAAAGATAGGGGTAATTATGAAAAAATTCTGCAAAGATTAGAGAGGAACATACTAGAGTTTCGAGGAAAAGGAAAGTAGAAAATGTAGTTGATGAATTGGTAGCCAAGGTAGGTATATCAAAGGAAGAAATGAAAGAAGTTAGAAGGAAGATGATAGAGAGAGCTTCTGTGTTGGTAAGAAATGCTTCTACAACCCTTCCACCTCTAGAAGATGCAAAGATAATCAGTCCACTTTCTACTATAATTGATGTATCTACACATTCACCACCATAGTATACATCATAGGAAGAGATGACAAAGAAATTACCTAGAAGAAACACAAGGTCCACTATACTGGACTCACCTCCTAAGAAACAAA
Organism: Thuja plicata; assembly: GCA_018584345.1. Taxonomy (NCBI): domain Eukaryota; kingdom Viridiplantae; phylum Streptophyta; class Pinopsida; order Cupressales; family Cupressaceae; genus Thuja; species Thuja plicata. Next base: position 95,922 of record MU225567.1, read on the forward strand.
GGATAGAAGGAGAAGAGAAGAAAGTTGAAGAAAATGCCACTAATGTGAGACAACTTTGGAAGCCAGACATGAAAATCCTAGAGAAGAGGGTAATTGATAAAGAGAAGCTTGTTTCATTGGCTAAATATTATGATAGGTACGAGGCATCTAAAAAACTTCTGATTGAAGACATAGTAATTATTCATTTGCTTATTTTTAAGAAGAATTTGTTAGAAATTGGAGGTAGTATACCCGAGGAGTTATATGAGAAATTGAAGATAAGGAAGCAATTAGCACAAAAAGAAGATGAAGTGATTAGAGAAAAAACAATTGGAGATATGTTACATGTTGTATCTATTAAGGAGATGGAGACAATATTGAGTGAACTAAAGCCGTTACTGAGAACTAAGACAAGATTAGTAAAAATAATGAAAAGAAATGATGAAGTAATCGAGGAGATGTAGAAAGTTGTAGAAAAGGTCTTGATGGGAACTAAAACTAAGAACACCTCGCCACCTAAGGATCCTAAGCCCAAATCTATTGAGAAAGGTGAATCATCAAGGAAGGCTGAAATAAATCTTGATACATCAATTAGAAAAGATACTAGTTAGTATGTGAGCACTGTGAAGCAACCATATTTCTATGTTTCTGGTGTGCCTATGTCATTGGACACTTCACAGGATGTGAATGTCACTTTTGTGTAGGATACAAATATTGAAGGAAAAATTGACAAGGATATGCCAAAGAAAGAAAAATAGAAAGAAAATATTGATGAAACAGTGGAAGACACAGTGAATAAAGTTGAAGTGAAACAAGAAACTGTTACTTTTGATTCTTCACCTTTATTGTTGGCAAGTGGAGACAAGACTTTGAGCACTGAAATTAAGAACATGGATGTGGATGAGATGATGAAGCTATCCTACATCACATTTTCTAAGGATAAAGAAAGATCTAAGCAGAAAGGAGAGAAGAAGACTAAGGTAATGATAAGAGCATTGAAACTCTTAACAAACTCCTTCCAACACCTATTATTTTTCAAGGAAAAGATGATGTAGAGAAATTGAACAAGGCACTAGATTAATTTGACAGTCACTATGAGTCATTAGAGAAGATAAATGAAGAGAAGGCTAAGAAGAAATATCTCGCAAAAAAAATGGAAGAAGTGTTCAAGTCTATTTCATGGGACTTGGGCATACTGAGCAAGACTACATCTAAGGCTAAAAGTTGCATCACACATGGAAGGAAGTTATACATGTAGAACTTATGGAAAGACATGTTGTCAGTTAGTGTCAAAACACTTAGTCATCCAGTATTTCTTGAGTGATCAATATCGCTCGAGTGATTAGTATTGCCCGAGTGACCAGCATCGTCCAAGTGATCAGTATTTCTTGAGTAACCAGCATCGCTCGAGTAATCATTATGACCTGAGTGATCAGTATATTTCCTGAGTGTTAGTTTATCAACTAAGTAGACTTTTGGACCCGAGTGACAGTATTGGGTCAAATTTGCATATATTGTTTGATATCATTGTATGTAATGGAAGCCGACTTATGAAGTCATTTTTTTAGGATAAGATATATATGTAAGATTTTTTATTTATCCAAAATGTGTATGTGAACAAGTGTATATGTGAATATGAAGTGGCATATTGATTAGAAGATTGCAAAAGTATAAAAGTACAATAGAGACTCATCCATCATAGTCAGGTGATTAGTTATAAATCAAAGGATCTTATTCAACAAATTAGAGTTTCATAAGTAGATCATCTACTAGTTAATTCTAATAGGTGGATTAGAAAAATCCTCTAACCAGGTGGACCTAATAGTCCTTTTGTAAATCTCCTAACAGAGTTGCATTACTTTATTGTATTATATAAAATCCTGTAACAAGGTGGACTTAATAGTCCTTATTTCTCCTAACAAGACAGGCCATCAAAAGTGGTCAATGTAATCTCTAATAGGCTAAATTTATACTACAGTGCTAAATCTTGTGGGTACCATCCCCACCCCATTTTTAATTTCTATTTGGAATGTTTTTGGGTAACCAAATACTATGTTATGTATTATGAATGATTATTTATTTTTTATGCATGTAATCAGATTAGATAATCTAATTGAGGTTAAAGAAGAATAAGTTTTATTGATTCCTGATTCACCCCCCCACTCAGTCACATTGCATGTAATATATTTCCAACAATTGGTACCATAGATAAAGGTTCTCTCTATAGAAGTTTAACAGCTTGAACAAAGATCAGAGGCAATGGAAATATATAGACTGGAGAAATCCATTGAAAATGAAAAGATAGATGTACAAGTGGCCATGGATCAGATCAAGAAACTCAAAGAGAAGTTTTCTCTTTCCCTAAAAAGAAGAAAATATTTAACAGTACAAATGAATGACAAAAATTAAATCAAAGAAATAAGTGAAGATTTTTTCAAAGACAGAAGTTCTGAAGAAGCTGATGCATCCTTTGAAGACTTGCTTGCAAAGAATGTCAATCTACATGAAGAAGTCAGAAAGTTGAAAAGAGAACAAGAAATTAATTGAGTCTGATTATGTGAAGTCATAGAACAAAATAATCAAGCATAAGATGATAGAAATTTGGCACAAGAAGATAATATATTGCTGAGTAAACGATTAGAAGAAAAATAAAATGAAATCCATTATTTGTCACTCCAGCAAGTAGATTTGGAAAATCAACTCAATAATGCAAATTGAGAATTTATCAACCTAAGGACATAAAATGAAAGACTGCAGAATGATCTCAACACTGAAAGGCAAACCAATAAAAGTATGATGAATTCACAAGGTAGTATAGATCAGTCAATAGAAATCAGACATCAGGGACATACCAGAATAGGTTATACTGAACAAGGTGAATCCTCAAAGCAAGGAGCTCAAAAGAACATGAAACCTACTTGTAACCACTATGGTAAGTTAGGGCATACATCAAATAAATGTTCGAGCAATGGAAAATCAAAGTTTAATGGTAAATGCTATAGTTGTAGCAAACATGGACATAAAGCAAGTGAATGCACTAAGAAACCCAAGTTTGAAGGAAAATGTTTCAAATGTAATAAACAAGGTCATAGATCTTCTGAGTGCAGAACTAAGAAATGGAACCTTGCTGAACAATTGGCCAAAGCAATTTTTGGTTGGAATTACAACACATGGCACAAATGTTATCATTGTGGAGAGTATGGACACATTGGTGCAAATTGTATAAAGACTCACCTCCAAAGAAGAAATCCTACTAAGAGATTTTATTTATGTAATCAACTCGGTCATCTAAGAAAGAATTGCATGAATAGAGAAAAAGTGGATTCTAGTTTTGAGAAAGGCAAAGCAAAGGTCTCAGAAATCTGAACTTAGATGAATCACGAATGGGTAAGGAAATCCTCTGAAAGTTTATACCAAAACAATGAAGGGTAAAATGGCACCCAAGATAGTGAGTTGGGTGGATCTACCATCACAGAATAGATATGCAAGGAGATGATTGTAACTATGCATTCAAGCCATCATACACCAGTTCCAGATATGCTAGCAAGTCCAAATCCACATATTGATGCATTAGGACATATTATGGTGCTAATTGAGTTAGGATCTTAGTTTTACCCGAGCTACTCTAGCTTAACTGAGCTGAGTCGGGTTTCATAAGAGTTGGGAAGTTAGTTTTTTCTGAGCTTCTGAGTAAGCCTGGGAGAAATACCCAAACTATGCCAGATACTATGTACAAAGAATTTAATGAAATACTTAAGCGGTAAAAAAAAACTCTTATAAATGATGAATTGAAAAGGTTATTGTTTACAAAGATTTTAGTTTGCAGAGCAATTCAGAGCCCTTAGCGATTCAGAGTGAATTTGTGTTTGAAAGAAAAGTTTGATCAAATTATTCAAGAAATATGACATCCACATCCAACAGTAAAGTTAAGAAAGGATCCAAGATGTTGGTCAGAAATGTTGTCTGTAACCCTCTAGAGTTTAAGCTTAATCGAGTAGTAGCAAAGGAAATAGATCCATTAGGAGCTCATTCCCTAATTCCTCCAAGGGTATTACTGGTCAATGACATTCGAAGCTTCTATCATTGTAACATCCAAGAGCTTGGAATAATATAGATGAATCAAGCATATGAGAAATTGTGTGTAGGCGGGAATCTGAAGGCCAAGCACAAGAAGCTTGAGGTTAAAGGTTTAACCCACATCCTGCACATGCCGAATAATTTCCAAATTAAATAGATTAGATTCATTCTTATCCATGTTCATGACATGTAACTATGGTTGGAGCAACCTGTGAAGATCAAAAAGACAATGATACACCAAGTAACATGGTATCCCATGCTCAACAAATCTAAGGCTACCAAAACCCTAACCAGAGATAAGCTAGCTGAGGTAACTCTTTCTCAGTGGGATGAAAGAGGCATGAGACTAAATGAAGTTACCAACATGGAATTGAAGTTTGGGATTCATGTGATAACTCACAAGATATATAGTTCTATTATACCAAATAGTGTACTATGTGAAGCTATGGACTTAGCATACAAGGTGATAAAGAACAATCTAGTATTTGACCTAGCCGAGTTGCAGCTCATCCAGCTAAGCAAGAATATGGAAAGCATCAGGGCATCCAAGACAAATCCATGTAAGTTTGGTTCTCTTCTGGTCTGAATATTATTTTATGTTCCAAAATTCTTTCCTTCCAAGGGCACAATAGTATGGACGAAGGATAGACCTATTATTCATCAGATAAATGAATTCATAGGTGAATTAGGAGATAATTTTGAGAACATCATGGATGGATATTTTGAGAATTTCAGACAGAAGATGAAGAGTAGATATAGAATACCTAAACAATTAGTTGAGGATTTTAAGGATGATATTTGATTTCTAGTTGACTATGATAAGGTATAAATTTAGGCAATCAAACCTAGGTTTCATGGGTGAAACCTCTTGTATATGAGGTTAACATTGATGAGACCAAGAATATCATTGAAGCTCTTGTGAATGAGCCTGTCAATCTCAAGGCACCATACTTTGGTACCTATGAAGAATAAAAAAGTAGGATATCTATAGAGATAAAGATTCCTAAGATTCTAAAAAGGGGAAAGAAAAGGATGGAACAATTTGGAAAGAATTATGGAAAGACTTCTCCTTCTATCTCAGTAAGCCAAGGAGATGAAATCAAGATATAAGATGACATATCTGAAAAGGAAGAGGACAAAGTAGAAGTAGAGACTCTCAAGAAGAAAAAGAGTCTAGCTCTCAAGAGAACACCTAAGGCCCTTACATCTATCCTCACTACCAACAAACCAAGGAGATCAACAAGGAAACTTATATTTTGTAAAGATGATTATGATGAAGAAGTTGATATAGTTGTCTTCAAGAAACCACCACCTACACTTGAGAATAAGATTGAAGATATGAAAGGAGGTAGTGGTATGGGTTCTCTTAAGTCATTGAATTATGCTTCAAGGACTAAGGAGGAACATAAGAAGATTGAGGAAGTAGTTGTGGAAAAATGGCTAAATGGAAATATGACCCTTCCGAGTTGAGGAGCCATATGACTGAAGATCTGTTCAAAGAAGTATCTATTCCCTGGTTCAATGTAGTCTGAACTGAAAAAGACATAAGGGAATAGACCTTGAGGGAAGTGATTCTTGGTATGAAAAAAAAAGAGATAAAAGAGGCAATGAACAAATATGAAAACAATCATACTCCAAAATTTAGGACTTTTCAGATATTGAAAAAGAAAATAGAAAATGTTGTGAAGTCTGCTACAACAATGTGGAAATATATATTTGAAGTCAAGGAAGATGATAAGGCAAAAGAACTAAGCACAAATCCTCCTATATAGACCATTGATGAATTACCTAAGGTACATACAATTGAAGAGTCTAATGCTGAGCAAATTGCAGTAGAAGTGATGACATCCTTGCCCCAATCACCTAACCATAACATATTGTCTCCGAGCAAGGATAAGGTTACAGAATCACTGGGAACTGAGAAAAAGGATCCACCTATTATTGGGCCAAGCATAACCAAGTCATAGATGGACAAGGTAAATGTTTCTTCAACTAGTATTGATTCTTTAATTAACCTTGATTCAACAATTGGTATAGTAAAGGTCAATGACCTAATTTAATTGAATACTGAGGTAAAAAATGAGGATGGAAAAGGTAAGGAAATTGTTCCTTCACCTAATCCCAAGATCAAAGGTAAGGAGAAGGAAGTGAATACTGATGAGATTGATCTTGAAGAAGATATTTTGATTCCAAATTGGGATCTTTCCAACTTATCCGTAGAGAAAATGGATATACTTGGAGAGCTATGGAAGAAAAGAGAAATCCAAAAGAAGCTCTGAGAAGAGAAAAAGAGGAACAAAGTGCTTGAAGATATAAAAGGAATATTCCAAGATGCACTACAGATTGAAGTCAATGAGAATGAATCTATTATGGACCAACTTGTTGACTTAGTCCATAACTTTAATGTAGCCTTTAATGGTTAAGAGAAACTACTTGAGAAAGCAGAAAGAAAGTTTGAAAACAAGGTTCTAGAGAATGTTGCAAAGAAGATTGCAATTGACCAGGTGCAACTAATCAATGTTGTTAGCACTCTAGAAACCACCGTGAGAAATTTAGTAGCATTATTTGTAAAGTTGAGTGATACTTCTAACTTTAGTATGGAGATAAAGAATAAGTTAGTAAAGATTGATGCAGATCTGAAGGAAAGTGCAAAGTAGTTGGCACTTGATCTGAGCACAATCTCAACACACTTTTTGAAGATCAAATATCTAACTGATCTATAGGCTGAGTTGCTAAGAGAAGAAGAAAGGAATAGAGAGTCTCTTACAACCATCCAGAGCCAACTCCTACCACACATGGATGCAATTCATAAACGCATCACACATGCCAAGACACTCATTCATGACAATAATTTCTCAGTTTCAGAACTTATGATAGAGTTTTCAGCTGAGCTATAGATAGAATCACACATCATGAAGGTGCTACAGGATAATTGGGACAACACTCTGTCTCAAATTTTGAAGTTACATTATGATTTCCTATCCTAGTTTGGAATTACCTTCTAGATATTTGATATTTGTGTCAAAAAAAAGGGGGAAAATTCATTGTATATACATTGAGGAAATACATGTACAATTGAGTAGAGAAGAAGATATACATTACATAAACAATTTTGAAAAAAAAATAGAGTCAGTTGGACCCGAGCAGCAAAACAGGTGTCAAAACTTGAGAAGATGGTAAGGGGGAGTTTTGACCTATCAGATTCAGAGTTTAATGATAAGTGTTTTTGTCACTAATTCCAAAAGGGGAGATTGTAGACCTTATGGAAAGACATGTTGTCAATTAGTGTCAAAACACTTAGTCATCCAATATTTCTCGAGTGATCAGTATCGCTCGAGTGATCAATATTGCTAGAGTGACCAACATCGCCTAAGTGATTAGTATTGCCTGAGTAACCAGCATCGCCCGAGTAATCAGTGTGACCCAAGTGATCAACATATTTCCTGAGTATCAATTTATTATCCAAGTAGACTTCTGGACCCGAGTGACAGTATTGGGTCGACTTTGCATATATTGTTTGATATCATTGTATGTAATGGAAGCTGAATTATGAAGTCATTTTTTTTGGATAAGATATATATGTAAGATATTTTATTTATCCAAAATGTGTATGTGAAAAAGTGTATATGTGAATATGAAGTGGCATATTGATTAGAAGATTGAAGAAGTATAAAAGTACAACAAAGACTCATCCATCATAGTCAGGTGATTAGTTATAAATCAAAGGATCTTATTCAAAAAATCAGAGTTGCATAAGAAAATCATCTACTCGTTCATTATAACAGGTGGATCAAAAAAATCCTCTAACCAGGTGGACCTAACAGTCCTTTTGTAAATCTCCTAAGATAGTTGCATTACTTTATTGTATTGTATAAAATTCTTTAACAAGGTGGACTTAATAGTACTTATTGCTCCTAACAGGGAAGACCATCAGAAGTGGTCAATGTAATCTCTAATAGACTAAATTTATACTGTAGTACTAAATATTGTGGGTACCATCCCCACCCCATTTTTACTTTCTATTTGGAAGGTTTCTGGGTAACCAAATACTGTGTTATGTGTTATGAATGATTATTTATTTTCTATGCATGTAATCAGATTAGATAATCTAATTGAGGTTAAAGAAGAATAAGTTTTAATGGTTCTTGATTCACCCCCCCTCTCAGTCACATTGCATGTAATATATTTCCAATAATACAGTTACTGTATAAATCCTATCATACATATCAAGAACATTGAGGACATAGTAGCGAAGGATAGAACTACTCTGGACAAGTTGATGGATAGTTGTGAGCCTCACAATCTGTGTTGGAGATAGATAGAAAGGTGTCCAAGATTTTGGACAAACTGAGTGTACTAGATACAGAAAGAGGAATATTTATAGCAAGGTTTGGTATGCTAAAGAGACTAATCACTCCCAAGGTATCAATTCTTGAGGTCCATATCTCTGACATTGAGAAGACAGTGCATGCCCTTAAAACACATATGCCTACTGAGCTAAAGGAAGCAAAGACTTCTTTGTTTGCACTAAATGGGATAATTCATGTGAGTTAGATACTGGTGAAGACTTGGACAGAGGAAGTGAAGATCTTGGAAAACTCTTTCCAAGATGTACTAAAGATGGTCTAAATTTTTCTAGTAAGCAGTGGTAAAATTTTGATGTATTCTACTTTTTATACCTTTCCATTGATGTCAAAGGGGGAGAAGAGAAGAAATTAAAAATGTATGGAAATTTTATAGAGTAAAGGAGATATGTAAAAGATATACACAAAAATATTTTTGGTATTGACACTTAGTCATTTTTCACTAAGTGTTGCCATCAATGCCAAAGGGAGAGATTGTTGGAAAGTGATTCATTTTGGAGTGATATGGGACACTTGAGGGTTGTCATTTATGAAAACACAAATGGTATAATGATTGCTTGGATTTGTTTATAGTTTTGGAGATGTAGATTGTAAAATGACTAAGTATAGTAAGCATAAATACAAAGTATAGTAGTACAGTTTTGGACAACGAAGTTAGGATATGGAGAATGAAGACTTGTGAGCTTAGGCAAGCAAATTTTGGGGTATGTATGATATGTTGGTTTTATTTTTGGTTATGGTTTATTTACCCTAAAATTTTGTGATCCTTATGATCTTTCCTTTCCTAAGTCAGAAGTATCTCTTTCTTATGTGAATTTTCTGGGTCTTCAGGTCAAAATCCACATAAAAGTGCAAAATCTCAAAACCCTAGGTCCTATTCTAAGCCAAAATGACAAGAAACCCTAAAATGTTCATTATTTTTTAATTTTGGCATTACCTTTTTGAGAAACTTAAGTCATGTGTCTTTTATCTTAGTCGCCTAGTCACTTGATCCTAACAACATATTCCTTTTTGTTTCAAGACTTGGTGATTAACTAGTGTCGGGATGTCTCTTAAGGACACAAAATATTCTTTATGTTTTACGAGACTTGGTGGAGCCCTTCAGTCACGTAGTCTCCGAATAAAGAAGCACGTCAGCAATCAGTAGCAGGGCAGATTGTTAAGTCATGGTGTCGCGTGAAAAAGCCAGTAGTTAGTAAATGTTTATGAGACTTAGCGATTGCTTCAGTCGCGTAGTATCCAAATTGGATTTTTGTTGACTGATATGTTAAATGTTTGTCACGTAGACTCCAAGAAAATTGACAGTTAAGTGAAAGATGCTAAGACTTCACAACAAACCGCATGCAGTTTGGAATATAAGATAGTCGGGTGGTTGCTGGATTAAAATGCTATGTCAGTATTTATTCAGCGATTCAGAGACAAATGATTAAATGGGACACGTGTCCATAATGCACAAGATAATGGTTAGTCATGTGGTCTCCCAAAAGAATGGGGTCATTTGGCGATTAAGAGACAGAGTATAAAGTGTTTTATTGTCGCGTAGTCTCTGAATAATTTAAAAGTATTAAAGAGTACTTAGCGACTTAGCGGAGCCGTCAGATGCAAAGATGAAAAGATCAACAGTGGTCATGAAGTCTCTGATTAAAAGAGCTTAAAGGTGAAAGTTCTCATGACTTGGAGATATCTTTTTGTCACGTAGTCTCTGAATTAAAACCAAAATCCAATGTTGTCGCATAGTCTCTGAAAGAATTGTCAACTAACATTTGTAATCAGCGATTGAGTGACCAAGGTTAGTCGCAGGGTCTCGTAAATAAAAATAACATTCAGCGACTTGGATATAATAGTAAAAGGTGAAGATAACCACTAGTCGTGGAGTCTCCAAATAAACTTTGAGTTAAGTGTTTCATCCAGCGACTTTGATTCCTTTAGTCACTTGGTCGCCAGAAGTGGAATATGGTTTGTCAGGAAAAGGAAATAACATAGTCACTTGGTCTCCTAAAGAATAAAGGGTTATGAAGTTGGGTTAGTGACAAGGAGATGATTCACAGTCGCATGGTCACTAAATTTAAAGATTCAGAAAAGGCGGCAGTTGCTGATGTGACAATGTGAAGGATTTGGCACTCAATGAAAATCCAAAATATTGATTGCTGTATGAAAAGGGTAGCTGAGATGTATGACAGATAACCAATCATATGAAGACATGTCACCTTATTCAAATTTTATAAGGATTTTTCTGAAGATACACATATATGATTTCATTTTCCTGTCACACTCATGAACTACGGCTAGGTTTTCAATTAATTTCATAGCGTGCTGAATTGAAAGAATAATTGATGATTTTTCAAATGATGAGCTATGTACTTGAAATAGTTGTAGGAATTGCAACATGCAAATCCACAGACCCCGAATACACCTGCATGCAAGAACATGATACAAAGTAGAAGCACAAAGATGAAAAAGAAGAACTCAAATGTTTACTCAAAATGTGAGAGCAAAATTATCAACTGAATTAATGAAAGACAAATACAAAGTTCGACCTTATAAAGGTGAATGAAACCCTAAAAGGAAAATACTAGGTTTCACATTATTAATTAAGAGTTAATTAATAATTTACCTAAGAGACACTTAAGCAACTAGAGTAAAAAGAAATAATACTCTAACACCCCCCCTTAAGCTGAACGTAGGGAGAAAGAAGACCTAGCAAGACTAAGAAAGCAAGGAATGGGTCCTGGCAACAAGGCCTGATCAGGTACCCAGTAAAAGGAAATCTCTGTAAACTAGAGACAAAGGAGAAAACCCAGTGGGAAAAACCCGTCTCCAAAAAGAGATATAAAAGCAAGCAAAGAAAAAAGGCATGACTTCAAGAGACTCTCTCAAAGCCAGTAGTACAATGCGTGCTGATAACCCCCCCTGAGAGAGAGGGTCGAGGCTCCAAAGCCCCCCAGAAAGAAAGAACCCCTGGAGCAATGAGCAAACCACTGTGACTCCAATGCAGAGGAGTGAAGGTCAGTGGGTGCTGAAGAGGTGACCTCGAAGGATGAGGTGTCACTGGAAGGTTGAGCTGATGCGCAAATGAGAAGACACGAGTATCCTGAAAGGGAATCCCCAATGCAAGTGGTATGACAGGTGTGCTGACACTGTCATGAGAGAGGAGATGAGTGTCCTCTGAAGAATCCTCAACAACTGCACCTGGTGGCTCGATGAATGGAGCTGGAGGATCAAGCAGTGCTGAAGAAGAATCCAGCTGAAGAGAAAAGTACTCCTCAGGATGTGGTGTGGCAGTCACAACACAGGTCTCAGGAACAACATAGAGGTTCAAGCGACCTGACTGCACCACATGATGCTCTCGCGAAAGAGGAGAGCTAAGCTCCGATAATGGAGATGGTGGACCAAAGTGAGAAAATATGTAGAGACATGAGGAATGATCAACTGTCCCTGTAGCAATAATGCCTCCTGTCACACTATCCCTGATGAAGGCTGAATCGGCTGTGAACTCAACTGTCTTCCCTGACCCACTGCGTGTAATCTGATAAATGGAGAGAA
>MU225567.1:111086-157807 GCA_018584345.1 Thuja plicata
TAATTTTGAACAGAAACTCATTTATGCAAGCCTTTGGCTTATACAGTACTATGTCCACAAAAATCAATATTACTAAGCAAGAGGAGAGGTATAGGTTAAAACCTGGTATTGCTAGGGGTCAATTACAAAAACACATGCATAAGGAGGTTAGGAACCATCTTACTCCTATACCCGGTACAAGACCCTATTGCTTTAAGGATATGCTTTTTTATATCAAATATATTGCCTATGCCCTGTGTAGAGTGTTAGGGATAGATGGAGGAGCTGAGAAGATTAACGCTGGAATTTTGATGATGGTACTTGACTTACAAGAGGTGCATTCTAGCACCAGTTATGACTACATACAGTACATCATTGATAAGATGCATGAAGGATTTGTAGCTACACAGAAGAAGATGATGGATCCCAAAGAGAAGGAACCTAGGTTCTTCCACTATTCCATCCTGATGCATCTTCTCTTACATGTTAACTTCAAGATCATGGATGTGAACAACTTAAATCCTCAGAGGATTTTCAAGGACAAGCCTAATCCCATTCAGTTTTGGGTTAGGATTTGGAACTATACATCCAAAGATTGTGATTACTGTGTGTTTGAAAACTGGATGGTATATCCAACAATGTAGAGCATGGGCATCAGCAAGACTAGGCTCCCAATCAAGGTGCTACAACTATTGAGGCCTTGTGAGTATGTAGATAAGTGGGAGGGAGATCATAACTGGGGAGACTTCTTTCTAGAGGATAACTTCACCATGATTAGGGTATATGGATGCATACATCCACCTCATATCTTACCCTACCATGTGCCATCAAGAGTTTCTTCCATGGAATTCATCTGGCAGCTATTGTTGACAAATAATGAACATTTTGCACCATACAAGAAGGGGACCTTAACCCCTAGGTAGTTCAAGATTTTTAATTTTACCATTGGCAAGGGTGCCATTGATTTAGTCAGCAAGTGGTTGGAGAGTTGCAGAATGGGGGCAACATCATATAGATATATTGACCCTGAGGGTTTCATGGCAATAGTCAGAAAGATTTTAACCCCCACAATCCCTAATACAAATGTTCATTGTACATGTATAGAAGAGGATGCAACAAGAAACCTCCTTGATGAAGATGAAATTAGAACAAGAAGGGAGAGGATTCAGGAATTGCTGAAGCTAGAAACACAAATAAAAAGAAATGGGTTGTCTTTTGGAGGCTTTTACCCTGATTTGCGCTATTTTGATAGGATTAAAGCCATGATAGATAATCTCTATATATTCTATGAGCAACTTGACAATGTTTTGGATAAGAAAGGAGCTTAAGAGCCTGAGCATTCAGAATCAGAATATGAAAGTGGTAGTGATGGTGACTATGCTCGTCCACCTCAGTATGATCAGCCTCAACAAGATGTTGTAGAGGCACCATAGTTGTAGGGAGAAGAGGGCCATATCATTGACTTGACAGAAGTATCTCAGCCAAATGATGTAGAGGAGCCTTCAGCCCAAAGGCAGAAAGTTGACATAGGCCAGACTTCAATTATAAGGCAGGAGAAGAGAAGAGATAAAGTGAGTGCCCTCATTCTTGGGAATAGGTTATATGATCATAACCTGAGAAAACTAATTAGACAAGGGAAGAGACAACAGCTTGATGAAGAGGAGAATATTGAGTTTCCTTTGAAGGCATGCATTGATGAAAGGTTGATACATCAACAATAATTCCTAAGTGATGACAATTTCATCAAGACTAATGAATTCAAGGACTTTCTAAGATGGCATAAGAAGGAGCAGATAAGGGTTCAATTGAAGGTTGATGGAGAGGTAACGGTCACAAATGTGGCCCTGTTAGCCTTACAAGAATATGACCCTAACAGTGAAGATGTCTCACCAGATGAGGCAAGGAAAATGGTTTTAAACAATGGCATTTTGCTTACTGAAGGCTGGGACTTGGCTTCAGCTTTTATCATTAACCAAATAAGGAAACAACTAGGCCTACCAATGGAAATAAAAGTGCAGATGGGTGATATGATAAAGGGTTTTGGTATAGCCCAAAGTCTCAAGATTTTTCCATGTAGAGCCTTTGTCCTAAAGATCAGAAACCTTAGTAGGTAAACATTCAGGAGAATATGGTGGGCAACCAGATGGTCTGGATAGTGCCGAATACAGGGGATCTAGAGATTTCTTAGATCATGAATCACTGGGCTCACTTGAATGAAGACAAAATAAAGCAATTGTCTGAGAAGTGTAGCATTCTGATTGAGGAAACCAGTGCCCTAGCTAAAGACAGGGAGTTATGCCACATAAAGATACACCAACAGGATAAGGCAATTGCTAAGTTACTAAAGAAACTTGAGGAAAAACCTGAGGTGGTGTATGTGCCTCCACAACAGCCCTTGCAAATTGAGGAGAAGGCCAAATCAGAGGAGGTGGGTGAGAAAGAGGATATGGGCGAGAAAAATAATGAAATAGCCCTAAATGCATTTAAAGGTGCATTTTATAGCATAGAATTGACATACTAAAAGATAAGACAAATGTCATTTTGAATGCTTATAACAAGTTGCCCACCCTACACACAGAGATAACATGGTACATTGCTATTCTGAACCCTTACTTTGTTAATTGGTCTCCTAGGGTGCAACTGTTTGAGAAACTTTCCTTTTTGCAGCCCCTAAGGTCAGATTTGCCCAAGGTTGTGACAGAGGTTGAAGATGAAGTTAAAAAGGTTAATGTAGCCTTGTCATTCTTCAAAGGCAAGTTGAACCAAGTAGAGGCTAAATTAAGCCTATTTTCTCCAGATTTCAATATATTTTTGTCTCCCCTTAAAGGAGAAGATGATCAAGTAAAGGCCTTAGAGGCCTAGAAGAGTGAGTTTGATAGCAGGATGCCTAGTAATGAGGCATTCATTTCAGGATCTGATTTGGATTTGGAAGGCATCAATAAGATTTTGGATGAAGCTTTCAAAGTGGAGACTGACATCAATAAATTCCTAGAAAATGTTAAAAGCATCACTGATGTTAGGTGGGAAAGGCAAAAGGAATAGGTACATAGAACATAGAGCTTCAAGTGGCCTACAAAAGATCAAGTGACAACATGGGACCTGTTGACCAAGCCCAAGAAAAAGAAGCTTATGGCGGAGGAGGAGATCCTATATGAAGAGTGAAGGGGAACACTTGGTGCCTGATCATTGAGCACAGGGAGGTTAGCTATTAATAGAGATGAGTGTAAGTTAGCCTGTAATGGTGGTCACTTACTCTTGCTGTAACTACCAGAAGCTATCCTGAACATTGTCAGACAAAGGTGCCAGATTCCAGAAAAGGACAAAGAATATAAGATATTATCCCCTATTTTTGTCCTCCCACCGCTTCTACATCCTTTTCTTTTGTCTCTTCTATACTTTTAGGGTTAGGTTCCTTAAACTATCCAAAGCTTGTTGCATCCTAAGATAAAGGATTCCAAGATGGTTAAGGACCTATAAATAGACAAAAATTGTAATAGTTAAAAAAAAAGACATATTGAAACATCTAACTTTCTAGATCCGTGTCTATATCTTCAAGATTTTTAGGTTTTTATGTATTAAAGTAGTACCATATCAATAAAATACAGTGCAATTTTACTCTATCTTCATTGTTGTCTCTTTATCTGTTGCGTATGCTCTTTTATGTTTAAATTTGTAAGGCAATTTTAAGCATTTTAGCTATAAGGTAGCTATCTAATTACTTGCAAGTTTCTTTCAAGGAAAGAACTAAGTTTTGTAAGTAGTTTCAGGGAGCATAACAATAGGTTAAAGACTTGATACAGTATTATAGAGGTGATAGGATAACTTGTAAGGCATTTTATCTGAATTGCATGTAAGTTGTAAGGCATCTTCAAGTATTTTGTTTTTATGTATTTCTGTGAACTTTAAGTTATTGACTCTATAGCCCAAAGGATAGGCACTGGTCTAGGAATTGATTTGATAATCTATCATTATCCAAACATTCAAA
The DNA here is from genome assembly GCA_018584345.1 of Thuja plicata. Classification (NCBI taxonomy): domain Eukaryota; kingdom Viridiplantae; phylum Streptophyta; class Pinopsida; order Cupressales; family Cupressaceae; genus Thuja; species Thuja plicata. The sequence continues at coordinate 115,051 of MU225567.1, forward strand.
TACTATTCAAACCAATCATTTTAGAGTATCTTGTGTAGAATCAATTATATTCCTAAGGGTTACAGTTGAAGTTTGCTGATTTCTTAAAGAGTAAATCAAATAGGTTATTCCTCCTAGATTCATAAGAGTTATAAAAGGAAAGAAGAATGCAATTCCTAGTTATGTTGTTGTCTGCTATCATTAAGATATTGATTTGGATTGCCAAGATTTTTCTCAGAATAGTCATAGTCATCTGTATTGTTATAAACATGTCCATTTAAAACAGAGGATTCAACACATAAAGTACAATCCACTCTAAAGATACTGTTAAGACAGTAATCAGTCATAGGTAAAACTTGCTTGAGTCAGTGGATCTCAAAAAATAAGGAGGTGATAATAGGTATCCCCAGTGTTATCAAAAACCTCATCAATTAGTGTTTTTCTCTTGCTTGAGTCAGAGTGTTAAAAGGCATTGGGAGTCATAGAGTTGTCTAAGTATTCAAGAATCCTTCAGAGGCCCTGCAAGTAAAAACCCTAACATGATCTTCAGTTAAGGTTTCTTTGAGTTTTGGTGTTGACCGAAGTGAGTTATATATAGTTGAAGACATGCGAAGATAGAGAAAAAGTGATATAGGGCAGATGAACAATCGCAATGATTAAGGGAGTATGACATGGAATTCAAACATGATAAGTTTGATTGGGATTGAGTATAACCTATACTTTGGTTTTATAAGGTCGCCAACTTTGTATTTACTCTTTGCATAAGTATTAATTCTATTTTAATGTATTTGAGAGCCGACTAGATAATTTAATACATATATATGAAGAGATTTTTGTAAAGCGAAGTGTGGTTATGGTATGAGATGGTATGGGAATGACAGATGAAATGGATGTATTGTGATGTTAGGTAGATGTTGATGCAAGCTACAACTGGAACTATCTAAGCATAACTGATGCTTGTATTGTTCACTTCTGAGATTGATTGTAACAGAACTATTTCTAATTGTAAGAGTAGTGTGCTCAGTATACCTTTTACAAGGTTTTGTATTCCCCTAACAAGGAAATGTGATAATGTAATATTTAGCTCCTAATAGGGCTAGGTCTCCTAACATGGACACTATAATTTTAGTACATATTTGTGGGTACCATCCCCACCGGGGTTTTCCCTTGGCTAGGGTTTCCTCGACAACAATTCATGGTGTTATGAGTTATGTGTTGTGTGCTTATGTTCTTTTCATTTCAGTAATTATATGGTTTAGTTGGAAATTATTAAGTTCATGTTTAAAGTGTTGTAAGACTAGAGGTTTTCTTGACTCCGTTCTTTCCAACCAGTGCCTATTTGAACGGAGTATTTTGTATTTCTTATAAGTATTATTAATAAAATTACCAAGGCCTTGGCCTTTTACCAATAAAAAAATAATTTAAAAGAAAAAATTTATTAATTTAAACTACTGGAAGCTATTTTATTTTAAATCCATTTTTTTCTTTTTTCAGCTCATTCTATTTATTTTTCTTGTTTTTCTTTGTCCACTTAACTAACCTATTTATTTATCTTTAAGTATATTTTATCTTTAAAAAATTTACTTACTAAAATTTTAAAGCATTAAGTTTGAAATATTCTTTTTATTACATTACTATCCTATTTACTAAATCATTTTGTTCATTATATTAAATGAAAATAATCACCTACATAAATATTTTGTAAAATATAATTAAGTACATTGACTCTTTATAAAATATAAATAATAAAATTGCTAAATAAAAATGGCTAGTTTAAATTGTTTGTGATAGAGTGCGTTGGTTAAAATTTATTTGTGTTAAAGATTGGGTCTTTTGTTTGTAACCCCACTTAATTTAGAACAAACAAACAAAATTCAAAATAGTAATAAAAATTGATTTAAAATTAAATTTTATTTCTATATAATAAATTAAATATCTAATATATTTTTAAATTTGTAAATCATTTGTCAGAATTGTCATGGTGTGATAGTTATGTCGTAGTGTTGTTGTTCTTTCCATCCAGTTTAGCCCCTTACTAGGGTGTTAAATTGTTGGTGTGATGGTTAAGTTGTGGTGATGTTATTACCATCAATGTTCGAACCCCATGTTATTGTTGAATATTTAAAATAGCGATGAGGTCCTTGTTTGTGAGCTCACCAGTTCATTGGTCTGCATTAAAAATTATTTAAATAAAATATTAAAATTATATTAAAAACATTACAATATTTTAATAAATGAAATCTCCTTTTACTATAAAAATAATAAAATGTATAATGTATAATTTAGGACCACGAGTCCTCTTTTGTTTGTAATATTTAGTTATGAAATATCATATTGAATGAAATGCAAACCTCCCAAATAAGTGTTGAAGGGTCTATACTATTTTATATGTCTAAGAGTATTTTGGAGCATGGTAGAACATAGAATAAAAAATTGAGTAGTAAAATGAGGGCAACAAATAAAAGGGACGGGCTAGTTTTATCCCAAGATACTCTATTATTCATCATTTCATCATTCTTAGGTACTTATTTGAAAATTTTTGGGACATCAAAGGTGGGGATGACTTTTTTTGCTTTGTTGATTTCATTGAAACTTTTGACACTATTCCTAGGGATAGAATTTGGAGTAGAATGGAAGAGCTTAGGATTTAGAAGCAAATAAAGAGCAGTCGTCCATAAGCTTTATGAACAAGTTAGATCTAAAATAAGAACTAAGGAAGGATTTTCTAAATGCTTTGGTAGCGAGATTGGGGTCAAATATGGGTGTCCTCTTTCTCCCATGTTTTTTGATCTATATTGATAAGCTAGAAGAATGTTAAAAACCACCATTGGAATGGTATTCAATTAGCAGGTTATGTGGTGAAGCTACTCTTTTACTTAGATGATCTTATTCTAATTGAAAAATCTGCACATGGTTTAAAAGAGCATTTGAAGGCTTTAGGTAACAAAATCCAAGAGGTTGGGGTGCAAGTAAATACCAAAAAGACCAAAGTCACAGTCTTTCTTTAAAGTGGAAAAAACAAGTCAAATTTATTTTCAAGGAAGGCTGTTTGAACATTATGAAAGATTAGAAGTACCTAGGAAATTATTTTTGCAGTAGGCTCAGTTGGGAGACATGTAGGGCTAAAATGATTCAAGGTGGATAGAGAACTTCTTACCTCCATAACAGGTACATGAAATAAATTTTTTAGAGTAGTTCTCCATAATATTTTTGGTTGTTAGGTTACTTAAAAAAGGTTGTCAAAGAGTTAAAATGTATGAATAAGACTTAGAGGAAGAAAAATGAAAATTGGATGGACAAATGGGGCATTATTTGGCAAGATTTTCATAACTAAAATGGGGAGATAAAAATTGGGCTCTATAAAAATATATAATTGCCACGTGGACAAAAAATGATTAGAACGAAAAAAAACCACTATGTCAAAGAACTCAACCACATGATAAAAAATCTTAGTTGACAATGAAAATCAAGGGAAAGGACAAAATATTAATAGATTAGTTGAGGATGGGGTCTCTTCATCTTAGATGTAAAACAAGAAAATGGATAACTTCCAAGGAATATTGGGAACAAAGAACTTGTTATTTTGTACTTAAGGATCAACTAAAACCAAATTACACTTTGTCACTACGTCATTTGTGTTCATTTTCCGATGAACCTTTTTGATGAACCTTGTTATTTTCTTTGTGTCATTGTGGTCTTGGTGACTGTCCTTTGCGGCTTGTCCAATTTGCGTGTAGGTTGCTGTAAATTAGTCTGTACATTTTTGTAAATTCTTTAGAAACATGTATATATTGTGTAAAAATGTGTATATATCTTGTGGGTGCATGAATATATTCTATAAATAGTGGTGTAGTTTTCTTTTGTTCAAATTCTTTGTGAGGTTTTTCAACCACGCTTTACAATAACAGGTTATGGGCTCCATGTTGAGTTGGTGTGGCCCAGGCTTTGTCAAATGGTAGTCCTATTGAGTTGCAGAGTCTAGACTGGTCGCAAAGCCGAGCCTGTATGTCCATGACGGATGGTTTGAATTTTTCTCTCTCCTCCATCATGTCCACCTTAGTGCGGGGACTAGTTTTCATGATCAAAAATTTAAATTTTTCCTAGTTGACTATTAATTCCCTTTATGATGTGCCAATAGTCAGTGAAATGCCACAACTTCATGTGAGTGGATGAACACATGTTTAGCCTTGGGTGACAGGTCATTAATTAGCATCACATATATGGTCCATTTGCACCTTTTCATCATTTTGGGATTCAGTCCCCAGACATCTTAGTGGTCACTGGAATGCTTATTTTAATGACAATTCACTTAGTTACTATCTTCAGATTCTGGCCTTTCTGGTTGTGCATCATGAATTTTATGGTTTTCTTATGAAGAGGATGTCTTGTCTGGTATTCTTTGTCAATAATATGTTCTTTATTTTTTTTCAAATAAAAAGGTATGTGATCCTCTAAGTCCTAGAATCTGGAGTTTCAGTAAGCTTAATATATCATATATCCTATACTGATAGTCATTTGGTCTTGCAGGTTCTAATCAAGAAAAGGGCAGCAACAAGATCACCACCAGGAAGCTTGAAATTCCCTCACTCATCTGCAGTTCTAGTGAAGAGGTTAAAGGTAGAGAAGGATTTAAAGAAGCTCCCTCTAGTAATGAAGTACAAGAAGGATGGAACTTTTTAGGGTTCCTAGATTGAAACAACACTCTAGGAAATTTTAGATATAGATTTCGGTACCTGGGATGAACTGGAAAGCCTTAGTTTAGCCATATACTAGTTGAGGCAAGCCAACAATGTATACACGGTCAACATTTTTTCCTCTGGAACCATTTAGGCAGTGTGCTTCCCACACTCTGTGCAGGCTCTAGAGTTAATATTGCATATAGTTAAGAACTACAACATGACTTTTCATGTCGCCATCACATCCTCCGGAGTGCCCATCGCCTCCTTAGACCAAGATACCATTTCCATAGAATGAAGGATTTTCTTCTTCAAGGGTGCCATCACCATGACCCAAGAGACCTCAATAACACAATTTATAGAGGCAAAAGATGCGGCCCGACATCTCCTTAATGTAGAATGGTTGAGAAGCCTGCACTAGGATTTTAAGAAGATGAAACTAGATATCCCCCACTCCGACTTCAAGGAGACAATCCAAGCTAGGATAATATTTTTGTGTAGTATTTTTAGTGATCCCCATGCCCGAGATTTCTCTCCTTAGATGTACGACTTCCTCTACTACATGACCACTAAGATACAACATTTTGACTGGGCTCTATCATCTTTAATCATGTGGACACCCAAATGAGGAAGGTGTTAGCTCTTTTTCTTTGAGGATTAGTATATAGCAGTGATTGCTATAATTTTTAGTTCCTAATCTAGATTCTCACAAGGAAAAGGCTAATTAAAAAGGATGAAAATCCTTCTATACTTTGGGCTCCACATACCCAAGCGGGTGCATCTTCAACATACTACTATCTTTCAACAAGTCTGACAGTGGATTAAGGATTTTATCCTTCTTCTTTTTAAGCCACTTGGCTTAGGAAGGCTAACCTATTGATTCTCTCTTCAAGGAATCACTAAGATGAATTGCACTGAATACAATTATCTAGACATGTATTTTAGGTGACAGAAATATAAAGATTGATTAATATTTGATTGATGATAACAACCACTTATCAGAATTTGACCAGTGCCTAATCATGGGCCATAGAGTCAGAATAAAACATACATATCACCAGGGATAATTAATTTAAATACAAATAAAAACTCAGATAGAATGCCTTACAAACTATCTTCTCACCCTCATACCCATGTATCAAATTATTGCATAAACCCTAACCCTCTATAATTATTTGCAAGGTTTAAACCTTCCTTGAAAGAAATTCACAAATAATGATAGAGTTACTGTTAGGGTTTGATAGAATGAGAACAATATAAGAATAAACAATTATACGCAGAAACACTAGAAGAAAGAAACTAAACACAGATAACACATAGATTTAACATGGTTCACCCAAAACCTGGGCTACATCCACCTACACAGTCGTCCAACCTTTCTTATTATCCAACAAAAACATACACAACCTTACAATGCATTAAACATCTCAAACACTTATAACATGCATTTTAGGGCAACCTCTAAAATTGACCATTTTAGGGTTTTACAATGTTGGTCTTCTTTTTCCCGAAAAAGCAAATCTCTTTCCCAAAAAAGCACCAAAAAATTTTGGTCCTTCAGGCCGGCCTTTGGTTCAGGGCTACCTCCCCTCACCTCTGGAAACTACCAAACATGTCACCATAAAATCAACACCTACTACATGATCAGTCACCACAATATCAACAATCTCCCACTTGGAGACTAATTAGGCTCCACACCAAACAATCTCCCACTTGGAGACTGGAACCAGACGACAATGTAGTATGTACAACTCCCACTGGATAAAAGACCTTGCTATGTATTAAACCCATGATCATCAGTCAAGAAGCCCAATAGAAGCTAAGCAAGAAACCAACTTCTCCTTGGGGACTACCTTCATGAACATGTCTACAGGATTGTCACTTGTGTGAATCTTTTCAAGCCATAATTGGCCATCCTCCAAAATAGACCTTATAAAATGGTACCTAAGCTGTATGTGCTTTGTCCTTGAATGAAAAGAAGAATTATTTGCAAGATGAATGGCACTCTGGCTATCACTATACAATGGGCAATCTTCCTGCTTCTAACCCAATTCCTCCAAAAAACATTGTAACCAAATCATCTCCTTGCTAGCTTCCATAGCAGCTACATACTCAGCTTCAGTGGTTGAAAGTGCATTAACCTTCTACAATCTAGAAACCCAACTGACTTTAGTATCCCCTACAGTGAAAACATACCTTGTATTACTCCTCCTTGTATCAATATCTCCTGCCAAATCAGAGTCAACAAATCCACTCAGAGCAGAACTAGATCCTGTGAAACATAATGCCTTTGTATTAGTACCTCTCAAATATCGAAGAATCCATTTGACAACATTCTAATGTTCCATACTTGGGTTTCTCATATACCTGCTGACAACTCCCACTGCATGAGAAATATCTGACTGTGTGCATACCATCGCATACATCAGACTGCCAACAGTTGATGAATACGAAATGTTAGACATTTTATCTACCTCTTCCTGTGCCTTTGGTGTACTGACTGCTTTTGTATCCTGCATATTGAATCTTTTCAACACCTTCTTTATATACTCACTTTGGGAAAAATTCAAAGTTCTATTTTTCCTGTCTTGTGTAATCCTCATACCAAGGATTTGCTTAGCATCACCTAAATCCTTCATACAAAATAACCTTGCTAATTTATGTTTAAGTTCATTTATGTGTTGCATATTGGACCCAGAAACAAGCATGTCATCAACATAGAGTAACAAGATAATGTAACTCCCATTATCCAATCTCTTAAAATATAGATAGTGATCAGAATAACATCTATGGTAACCTTGTTCAACCATGAAACTACAAAATTTTAAATACCATTGGCGGGGTTCCTGCTTTAGGCCATATAGACTCTTCCTTAACGTGCACACCAAAAAATCCTTACCCTTGACCTCATATCCCTTTGGTTGCTACATGTAAATTTCCTCCTCCAAATATCCATGGACAAAATCTATTTTAACATCTAGTTGTTCAAGATGCAAGTCATCTGTAGCCACAAGACTTAGTACGGTTCTAATTGAAGTCATTTTTACAATAGGGGAGAATATTTCATCAAAATCTATACCCTTTTTCTGTGCAAAACCTTTTACCACAAGTTTGGCCTTATACCTCTTCTTTCCTTCATCTTCCTCCTTCAGCCTATAAACCCATTTGTTAGGAAAGGATCTTTTTCCTTCAAGTAAAGGGAATAAGTCCCAAGTCTTATTTTTCAACAAGGAGTCCATCTCCTCTTTCATGCCCAGCTTCCACTGTTGTTTGGCATCCACCTGCATTGCTTCTTCATATTCTTCTGGTTCACCAAAATCAATCAATAACATGGAATACAAAGAAGGAGAAAACCTTTTAGGAGGTCTACTTGACTTTGTAGAATGTCTAACACTTACATGAGTTTTTGGGATAACCTGTTGTTGCTGAGGATCAGGTACCAGTGGTGTTCCTTTTTTAGGAGTCTCATCCAACACCACATATTCTTGTCTGACCTGTTCATGCTTCTTTTCCTACATCTATTCTTTATACATGACCTTCTCATTGAATATAACATCTCTACTTCTAATTATCTTAAGATTTTTAAACTCCCATAACCGATAACCATAGTCATCTACTCCATATCCAATAAAGATACATTTTTGAGATTTAGCATCAAGCTTGATTCTATTTTCTTTATCAACACAGACAAAAGCTTCACACCCAAAAGTTTTCAAAAATGAATAATTTACCCTTTTTACCAGTCCATGTTGCCTATGGAATACCACCATCCAAAGGGGATGAAGGTCCTCTATTTATCAAATAGACTGTAGTGTTTACAACATTTTCCCATAAATGAAGGAGTAGTCCATCATGCAATCTCATGCTCCTTGCACGTTCCATGATTGTCCTATTCATTCTTTCTACACGTTCCATGATTGTCCTATTCATTCTTTCTGACACACCATTTTCTTGTGGGGTTCCTGGAACTGTCTTCTGCCTTCAAATTCCATTGATATAATAGTAATCTTCAAAGGATATGCTGAAATACTCACCTCCATTATCGGATCTGAGACACTTCAAATTCTTTCCTGTCTCATTCTCAACCAAGCTTTCCATTTCTTAAATGTTTCAAAAACATCAGATTTTTGTTTCAGAAAATATACCACTGTTTTCCTGGTTGAATCATCTATAAAAATAACATAATAATGAGAGCCACTAAGAGATGATACCTGAGTTGGTCCCCATACATATGAATGCACTAGCTCTAACTTCTCACTCTTCTTTTCTTTCCCAACTTTGATAAATATAACTCTTTTCTGTTTACCATAAACACAGTTTTCACAAAACTCTAAATCGATATTTTTTAGTCCTGGCAATAGATTTTTAGAGTGAAGGATTTTCATCCCTTTCTCACTCATGTGCCCAAGCATATGATGCCACATTTTTGAATTTGTTCCTGCAACATCTATAGTAGCTTTCCCTGCATTAACATTATCAGTAGCAACTAAGGTAGAATAAGTGTTACTAGTACACAGATATAATGTGCCTATCTTAGAACCTTTAGCTACTACTAATGAACCTTTAGTGACCTTCCAGACATTGTCTGTAAACATGAATATGCAGCCTTCACTACCCAGTTGTCCTGCAAAAATTAAATTTCTTCTTAAATTAGGGACATGCCTTACCTCCTGCAGTACCCAGTCATTTCCGTTTGGCAACTTGATCTTTATTTTCCCTTTCCCAACAATAGGATAGGGCTCATCATCACCCAAATATACCTATCCAAAATCACCTTGAACATAATCTTGAAAATATTTTCTATGGGGTGTAGCATGGAATGAAGCCCCGGAATCAATTACCCAGGAATCATTAACATTATCCAAACATAATATTAAAGAATCTTGTAAATTATTACTTGCAACATTAGCTTCCTTACTGTTATCTTCATTTCTATCTCCTTGTTTGTTTTTCCAAGACCAAAAGTATTTCTTCAGGTGACTAGGCTTTTCATAGTACCAGCAATCTTTCTTTCCTTTAGATTGAGAACATCCTTTATTTGACTTCCCTCGTGACTTGCCATACGAAGGGCCTTTTCCTCTTTCACTTGTTCTTCCTCTGTTCTCCACGTTTAAAGCAGAACCTAATGAGGTTGAAGTTTCACCTATGCTTTTCCATTGCATTTCCTTGCTTAGGATAACACCAACAACTTCATCAAATTTGAAATTATTTGAACTAGAGATAGAGTTGCTTACAACCATAACCAAACTATTCCAGCTTTCTGGCAAAGAACATAAAAGTAAGAGAGCACTAACCTCTTCATCGAATATAATTTTTATGGATGAAAATTGAATGGTGATGGTATTAAATTCATTTAAATGATTTGATAAAGATCCTCCCTCACCCATTTTCATATTAAACAAATGCTTCATAAGAAATACATTATTCAAAGCTGAGGGTTTCTCGTATAACTTAGCCAATGTCTCCATCATCTCTATGGTCGTTGTTGCCTTTGATATGTTGAATGTTACAGATGGTCTAAGGCATAATCAAATAGATCCTAGTGCCTTCCTATCCAAAACCTCCCAGTCCTCTGCTGACATAGTTCCCTGTTTCTTGGTTTTTCCTTCTAATGGCTTCCACAGGTCCTTTTGATACAGATAATCTCCCATCTGCATTTTCCACAACTGAAAATTCTAGCCATTGAATTTTTCAATATTGAATTTGGAATCCTCCATTGCTCCCACTCAAATCTGAAAGTCCTATCAATCTACAACAACAAACCTCACTCTGATACCAATTGTTAGGGTTTGACATAACAAAATAATATAAGAATAAACAATTATATGCAGAAACAATAGAAGAAAGAAACTAAACACAGATAACACACAGATTTAACGTGGTTCACCCAAAACCTGGGCTACATCCAACTATACAGCCATCCAACCTTTCTTATTATCCAGCAAAAATTTACACAACCTTATAATGCATTATACATCTCAAACTCTTATAACATGCATTTTAGGGCAACCTCTAAAATTGACCATTTTAGGGTTTTACAATGTCGGTCTTCTTTTTCCCGAAAAAGAAAATCTCTTTCCCAAAAAAGCACCAAAAATTTTTGGCCCTTCAGGCTGGCCTTCGGTTCGGGGCTACTGCCCCTCACATCTGGAAACTACCAGAAATGTCGCCACAATATCAACACCTACTACATGATCAGTCACCACAATATCAACAATTACCTTATAACCAGTACATTTAAGATGCCTTGCAAATTAAACATACAAGAGCTAATTGTAAATGCAAAAAGACATCATTGGTATCAAAATGGAGATTCCATTGTATTTTTATTAATAAAAACCTAGTCTCAATACATTCAAATTGATCCAAAACCAAAGATTAGACACCATTTAGAAGTCTTCTTCATAGTCTTATTTTTTACCATCCCTTAAAATATGTTACAAGTTACTATATATATCCAACACTAGTCATCTTGGAATCCTTAAAGATCAAGGATGCAACAAGCTTTAGATGACTAGGTAGAAGAAAATACTCAAAGAATAATAGGATAAAATAGCAAGTGGACAGAAAAACCACTTTTGTTAGAAGATATTCCAACAGATTCTTTTTCCTATGGCTGCATGGTGATTGCATTTTCCCTATAGTTGCTAGGGGATAGCCATGTAAAACCCATCACCTCTGATGTTGGTGATGTATGATGTCCATTTTCAACTGCATCAACTACTTTTTTGTGCTTCCTCATCCACTTTCATATCTTCTCCTTCACCTGGATCAGTTATTATATACCTATCTTTCTAGGAAGTGTACACCTCATCACTCGGCCAAATGAAGTCAAGAAATTCATTTTTTCTACTGTTAATCTCCTTCCATGTGACATGTGCTTTCTCTATCTCATCTGACCAGAATGTAAAAAATAACCTGGCCTTACCCACTATCTCAATTGTTTGAGAAAAAAGAAGGGTACTCTCCAAAGTTACTATACTATTGGTTCTGACTGCTAATGCTTCATTCATTTTCCAACACCACAACCCCTCATCTTTGATGTTTCCATTCTTCCTAAAGAGGTTTGGGAACATTTCATATTTATCCTATGAATATTCCCTTTTCAAAGTCAACACCTTCCTCATAACAATATTTCTTCTAATATCCATATCCAAAAGTAATTTGACACATTTATGGGTGCCAATCAAGACTATGTTAACATCATTACTTTTCTTGCAAGAGGTGTGAAAGAACTTTAATTCCTCTATTTTCACTCTCCACTTGCTCACCAACTAATCCAAATTGTCTTTGTGTTCATGATATTCGTTCCTACTATTGAAAATCTTCTTACCTTGAGCATAAATAGCAGTGGGTACTACATCATGAGTACAATGCATAAGAGAAATTTGTATTTTATCTGCATACCTCTTCTTTACCCATGCCTCTGCTTCTCTGAAGGCCATAGAATGCTCTACCCATTCTTTCTTCTGCCTTTCTAATTCTTCTCTTGCAGCTTTCAGCATTGCCCTTTCCTGTTCTTGCTACTCTAAGGTGGTGGAAGTAGATGGTGCAGGGGAAGGAGGGTAAGTGATGATGGGACTTGATGAGGAAGGCTAATGGGGTCCTTGTACAATCCTCTTCTGAGGCATTATTTTTTCTCTTTTCTTCCCCTCTAGAAATCCTATTCTCTCATCCTTATGTAGGGATTTAACCTTTTCATCATTGTATGCTTTTAGGAAAAATTCATATTTTTGGTTCAGGCTATTATAAGCATCTTTCTCCTTTTCAGCTACCTTCAAACTCAAATTGGCATTTTGGAAAACAAGGTTAGCTGCCTCAATACTTGAGGTATAAGAAACTCATTTGAAAATGAGGCTTCTTGTGTCCTCAGATTGGTCATATTTATTCAGTCTCCTTTTATCCTTCTTCAAGGACCAGATTGCTAGAGCTGCATGATCTTCACTAAACTGGGCACCAATTGATGCTCTAGTAGTGCTCAATGGTTTTTCTTCCTTCCTAACAACATCAAAAACTATGGCATCAGCCAAATCCCATTGGTGTAAGATGAGGACCCATTTCCCTTTTACAAACTCTCTACCCTCTTCAGGGGTGATTTTGTCAAATTTAGACATTAGCTCTTGCTTGACCTCCTTTTCAATATCATCTTTGGTATGATTTGGTTGAGCTTCCTACAACCTCTGGCACTTATCTTTGAACTCACCAATATGAGTTCTCCATAGAAATTGAATAAAGGCCCTAGCCTTAACAAAATTGTCATCTGAAAGGAATTCCTCACTAACCTATTTGGTTACAGGGTCCAACTCTTTTCCTGCAAATTTTTCCACTGTGAGATCCATATTCATATGCCTAGGTGCCTTAGGCACTCCTTCTTGTAATTCTTGAGTTGTAACAAAAAACTATCCTGTGTTCCCCATTTGGACCAATTTCTCAGCAATAGCCTGGTCATCAATATGTATAGGGGACTAGGAAGGAGAGTATAAATCACTCTCTTGCTCTTTTCCTTCTACTCTCTATTTCTTGGGAGATGACAACTTTTGGGTACTAGGATCTTTCGGTATTTTTCATTTTTGATTAGAAGTCTTGTTAATTTTTGGCATAATGGTGCTATACCCCCTTCTCTTGTATACTGCATAATTTCCTGGTGGGACTACCCTTCCCTGTGAAAGCCTACTCAAAATAGCCTTAGCTTTTTCTAGCTCAGATTCCATCACTCTCTTTCTTCTCATTGAGGGCTTGCATGATACCCTCAAATAATGTCATTAGGGACTCAATATTTTTGGCCCAAGGACAAAATTCCTTCAAAGGATCATAGGACCTATCAAAATTGTGGACAAAGTCCAAAGGTTTCTTGTACACCAACCATTTCTCTTTCTTGATCTCCTGGTCACTTAGATCAAAAACATTTCTAACAATATCCTTAGGGAAATTAAATTGGTTCTCTAATGTCAAGCACTTGGTTCTTGTTCTGAACATGCCCATTATGAAATCTTCATTGTCTGCACACCTAGATACATATGTTGCTAGATGATAGGGCTGAAAATACTTGTCAAACTGTGTCCACCTAGGCTTTACGATGATGAAATGACGGGCACTTGTAAGGGTAGGGAAAATGCTTCCCTTCATTTTGCCTGTTTGGGCTTCTTCTTGTAGTCCACCCAACTATCTCAGAATTTTTGCAATTCCAATCTTTAGAGGGACTCTGTAGGGAAACACATTGGCAATTCCCCTGAATCCATAAACCCTTATTACTATAGAAACATGGTATAAAATAAAATCTCCCCAATTGTGGGAAATTTTTAACTCTGGGGAAAAATCCATAGGTCTCAATAATTTCATCATATCCATATGGATCCTTGCATTTTGTCTGGATAATAATGACTTTAGCCTAGCAGAAAAAACCCTATCAAAGTATACATAACTGGCTTCTTTTCTATCCCATGATAGATCAACACTCCACATTTGAATAGGAAAATCCTCAGCCCCTTGGTACTTAGTTAGGTCCATCTCCTCCTCAAAAAAGTCAGCACTATTGAACAAAAACATGTGCATCATAAGGGAATACCATCCCATTGTTTTGAGTATGTTACTGTCTTGGATACCTATTAGACCTTCATGCATTTGTTGGGCAATATAAGAAGCGTAGTCAAAAACTACTAGTAGGTGGGGATGTAGAATCTAAACCACCATGAGCATCATATGAATAGACATTGTTGTTTCTTAATCCTCTCCTAAGACCAGGCACATGACACTATACATTTTTTTAGCCTTACCATTAAAATAGTCTAACTTAAATGGCTCTAGTGTGCTAGGCCCTACTACAATCAAATTCCCTATTTTGTTAAAGTATCCTTTTAGGGCCTCATTTTTGTAGTATTCCCTCTGGGTATGGTATACTTATTTAAAGTAGATGAAGTCAATATCATCCATTTGTACTGATGAGTCACTTAATCTGAAAATTCTCCTGATCTCATCGACTATGACAGTCAACAACACGTTTCCTTGTATATCCCTTACAACCCGAGATACTCTGTCATAAGTGTTGGTTATTAGAGTGAACAGATCAGTATCCATAAATACCCCAGGTGCTATCAATTTTCCCATGTCTAAATCCCATATGTTATAGTCTAGGGTAGGAGTGTTCCTTTGGCTGTATGCAATTCTAAACAAACTCAAACCATTCAAACTAGTTTTGACATCTTTGGCCCACCTACCTATGTCATATAAACCCTCTCATATTCTAAAGCGGGGATGTGTTGGGACTATTCTTGTAATTTTGGTTGCATCACCTGTGGACCCTTATAATTGTTTCAGAAGGTCCTCTCTAACATTTCTTTTCTGATAGTCTACCTCTCCTGAAAGTTCAATCCTAGGAGCCATTTTGAACCTGGGGATTTTTTGCTGAGATAAAATTCAGATTTTAGAATGATAATTCTGAAAGATTTTCAAATTTGAAATCTTACTGGAAACCTAAATTTTGTAGTATCTGAGAAGACTTACCTGTTCTACAATTATGTTACAAGGAGTTGAAAATTGCTGCAATTCTGTTCTTCTCTTGAATGATTTTGGTAAATTATGGTGACTTCAAGCTGAAACAATGAATTATACTGCTTCAATCAAAAGAATATTTTACATTGAATTGAATTGAAATGGCCGCATGTTCTACAATCAATTTGACTACTTCAAATTCGCGGCTTAACAAATCACTGAAACTCATTTTAGTAACTTTGAATATGGGCCATAGATTTTAAGCATCATCTTCTTCATCTGATGGGCCTCTTCTATTCCTAGAAAAAACTGTTCACTTGGGACATGTGTAAGAATGACTTAATCACTTAATTGATAGATGTCATGCTTCTTCTCCTTAAGCGATTGAGTCTACCGTTAGATTCACCTTAACCTGTCTAGAAGTTATCTCACATTGAGTTTACTGATTGCAGCTACATCGTCATCACATGGGAAACACATCAACATAGATTAATGGCTTAATCACTAGATCTCGACCACTTTTTCTTTAAGCCATTAAGTAGACCGTCCAATCCTTTCACACTTGCAACCTTATTAACATGATAACTATGCTGTATAGGAACAAAATTCTATGCCACACGTCATCATGGCTTAATCACTTATATGATAGATGATGTGCATCTTGGCTTTAAGAAATTATGCCAACCATTAGATCTTTCTAAACTTTAATCACCTTTATGCTGCCTACGACAGGACCCACATTATTTCCTTTGACACGTGTCAACATCGCTTAATCACTTATATGATAGATGATGCACATCTTGGGACTAAGAGATTAAGTCTACCATTGATTATTTCAAGATCTTCCCATTGATTAACTAAGAACCTTTGCAACTATCAAACCCACCAAAGACATGTGGCGTTACAACTTAATGGCTTACCTGATAGATGTCGATTGGTTTGAGATTAAGCTATCAAGCGGGCCGTTCGATTAAAACAAACTTTCTCGATAGATAATAACTTTAATTAAAACATCAACAAACTTTGGACTTAGGGAATAATATAAGGCCACAGTGTTAGGAATGACATCTTTAATAAACATGACCACTTTAAAATGAACCCATTCAAAAATTGTCCATGCACTGGCAATTCCTGTTCTTCATCATCCAAATTCTTGAGGAAATAAGAATATTTTCCACAAATTCAGGATATGAAAAAAGGCCCCATCCATAATGAATCAAAATTTTTGTGTTTTCCTTTGTCTTCGGCCCTGGTATTCCATTGTAATACAAAATCACCAGGCTGAAACTTTCTTTCATCCGCCCTTCTATCAAAAAGATACTTCAATTTTTGTTGTAATCTGACATTTTATTTCTGGCTTTCTCTCCTTATTTCATCCAATTCTACCAAATGAACCATCCTTTCTTCCATAGGTTCAGAAACTTCCATTCCTTCATCTTGGATAAACTTATAGATTGGGAGCAGATTGTTGACAGACATTCTTGATTGAACACCATAAACCAACTCAAAGGGAGATTTTCCAGTGGCCCTTTTGACAGTGATCCTATCTGCCCAAAGGGCGAGTTTCAATTTTTCATGCCAAGCTCTTTTATTTCCTTCCAAGGTCTTTTTCAAAATTTGTAAGATGCTTTTGTTACTAGATTTTGCCTGACCATTAGCTTGAGGATGGTATGGGGAAGAATAGGACATAACAATTCCTATATTGGTGCAAAAATCAGTAAATTCCTCTGACCTGAAACACATGGTGTTATCCATTACAAAATTGAAGGAAACACCAAATCTTGTAATCATGTTATCCATCAGAAAATCAATGACCACAGTGCTTGTTGCTCTTTTGGTTGGAACTGCTTCTACCCATTTTGTAAAATAGTCAGTTACCAATAGAATCCAGCTATGGCCTCCACTTGATTTTTTAGCAAATTCTCCTATGAAGTCCATTCCCCACATAACAAAGGGGGCCTCTGCTACTACATGAATCAAAAGAAAAGCTCCTGAATACTTCATCTTGCTTGAGAATCTTTGGCATGGCTCACATTTCCTGACCATATTGTACACATCTTGGAACAAACAAGGCCAATAGTATCCAGCTCTCAAAAATTTATGAGCTGTTGACCTAGCAAAAAAGTTCCCTCCACACATTCCATCATGCATTTCCTTCAATATCTTTTCTGATTGACCTTTGTCAAGACATAATAGAAGGATCCCATCTCTATTTTTCCAAAACAAGTCTCCATGCAAAAAAACATATTTATGAGCTTTCAGTCTCAAACTCCTCCTTTGGCTGTCATTTAGGTTATCTGGACATTTAGCATTTTTTAGAAAATATACAATATTGGCATACCAGGGTTGTATTTCAATACTTGTCAAGCAATTATCATTTGTATCAACACTGTTAACTTGGACCAAATCCAAATTTTCTTCTATCATCAACTTTTCCAATCCTAGTCCCCTCACCAACTTAGTGATATGGATGTCTAGATCAAACTCTTGAATTTTGTTTATCCATTTACATATTTTTCCTATTAATTCATTCTGAACAAAAATGTCCTTGATAGCAGCATGAGGAACATAAGCATTTACCTTTGTGCATATCAAGTATGGCCTGAAATCCTTGATTTCCTTTACCAAAGCATAGGCTTGTTTCTCCATCAACTCACAGTTTAACTCAACTGATTGCAATGAATTTCTGAAAAAGGCAATGGGATGTTCAAATCCCACACCATACTTTTGCAATAGGACTGCTGCAATAGTATGGAGTGAAGAAAAAGTAAACAAAGAGAAGGGCTTGGTGTAATCAGGGGATACAAGGACTAGTGCTTCTTGAATAGCTTGTTTTATTTTTGCAAAATCTGACTGTGCTTCCTGGTCCCATTCAAACTTTACATTTTTCTTTAGCAATTTGACAATAGGCTTGACTGGTTCTGCAAAGTTGGCAATGAATCTCCTAACAAAATTAATTTTTCCTAGAAAGGATTGTATACCCTTTAAGTTCATGGGAGAAAGTACCTTTTGAATGGCTTCAACTCTTTTAGGATCTATCCTTACTCCCTCTTTTGATACTATGTGTCCCAGGAATTTTCCCTCAGTAACAACAAAGTGACACTTTTTTGGGTTTAAAGACACCCCATATTCCAATGATTTTATCATCACATTCTCCAAGTGATTGCAATGATCCTCTGCCCTTTTTGAAAAAATCTATCAAATCATCTTGGTATACTAACATCAGAACATATATAAGGTCTTTGAAAGCTACATCCATGGCCCTTTGAAAGGTTGCACTAGCATTTTTTCGCCCAAATGGCATATGAGCATACACATAAGTGCCCCAAGGAGTAGTGCATGCTATTTTGAATTACTCAGATTCTTTAACCAGCACTTGATTGTACCCTGAGAATCCATCCATCATAGACAACAAATCACACCCAGTGACTTTATGCAACATAGCCTCCATGTTAGGTAGTCCATAGTTATCCTTCAATGAGGCCACAATCAGATTTCTGAAATCAACACACAATCTTATGTCCCCATTCTTATTTCTTACAGGGACTAAGTTAGAGACCCATGATGAATGTCTTATTGGCTTAATTATACCTGCATCTATTAGTTTCATCAATTCTGCCTGCATTTTGGTAGCCAGCAGGGGATTAATGGGTATTTTTTTTGTCTGAATGGTTTTATATCTTCTTTCAAAGGGATATCATGCTGAAATAGGTCTTTTCTATAAGATTTCAAATCCTCATAGGACCATACAAATACATGCTTTTATTTCTTCAGCAATTTTATCAAATTCTATCTCACATTGCTATCCAATTTTTTTACCAATGTAGACTGATTGGGGAGATGTTTTAGATCCCAAATTAACTTCCTATAAATCTCCCACCTTGGCATTGGAATTTTGAGTCATATAATTGTCATTTATGTTGAACATTCCTTCCAATTCAACCAACCCTTTGGGAATGTGATTAGTATCCAATTGGATGATCGCTTGATCAAAGATATACTCCTTATTGTCCACAACTGATACTAGAGATTCACAATCAATTTTCTGACCATCATATTGATCGATACACTAGATAAACTTGAGGATATCATCATCATCCTCAAATAATTTTCAATTATGAATATTATTAGGAACTACAGGCCTACTTTTTATTTCAACCACAGACATAACAGTAAGAGTAGCATCATTATATATCAGGGCAATATTTTCCAAGAAATCTTCCATTATGTTGTTGGATCTCTCTATCCATAGGATATTGAAAGCATCAAAGAATTCTATCCTATCTTAGACAACATACTTTTACAATTTTAATCTATCATCTTTAGCAACATAATGCTCCCTAATCTAACATATAATTAACTAGGAATCTCCATGAACTTTTAAATACTTAATACCATGCTTGATAGCAATATCCATTCCCAAGATTAAGGCATCATACTCAACAATATTGTTTGTGCATTGAAAATTCGGTAGGAAAGAGTACTTGAAGGTGATACCTGATGGAGAAATAAAAAAAACTCCTACTCTAGATCCTTCCTTTGAGCATCCTCCATCAAAGTAAATTTTCCATAGTCCATTTTTTTGCAACAACAATTCATCCACAATTGGGTCAGTGTTCTTTAACTGTGGCTTGATTTCTTCAACAGTAAAATTTTCCATATCAACATTCACACAAAAATTCAATTGGTCAAGTAGAACCACCTCCACCATGACAGATGACCGGGGTTCTCTGTACAACTTAACCTCATGTCCATTTACAGGGATAGTTGCATAGGAAAAATCTAACTGGATTTTCCCACCTATTGCTGATGCCCACTGCCTAGACAGAAGCATACCATAATATGGTTTAGTGTCCACTACCACTATATCCATTCTATAAGTTGCCTCAGGGAAAAAAAATCTTCACCTCAATGTCTTTCAGTGTTCCTATCAAAGGAACTTCCCTTTTATCCATAGCATAACAACTTCCTGCAGATATAGTGACCTGGAGGCCCAATTCCTTCATAACATGATAAGACATCACATTTGTTGCAGCTCCAAAATCAATCATGTATTTTTTCACCAAGAAGCTATTAACCATTAAGGTGACATAGAATGGGTCAACATATAATGGTTCTTGGGTGATTATATTTCCAATATAGATATTAGAAAATTCTTTGCCTTTTTCTTTTCCTTTCACTAATGGACTGTCTTTTCTAGTATCATTTGGTGTTGAAGGTATTTCCTCTTGGTTGGGAAGAAATACATCATCTGTCCCTTTTAAAAGTGCCAGAGAAGCTTCTTTGTGCTCCCTTATTTTCAGCATTTCCATGAGTGGGACTAAGACTTTCATTTGGGTCAGAGCATGTTTCATGTCAAAAAGGGGAAATTCAGAGGACATATCACTCATCCTTTTCACTTTCTTGGATTTCTCATTGGGTACTAGTTCCTCTTTTGCTCCTTCCCCTCTAGAATAATCAGAAGAAGGTCCTGCTTGTTTCTCATACTTATCATTTTTATCTTCCTTAACATGAAAATCCTCAATAACTTGAGGTGAATCTTTTCTGACATAGACAGGAGTAGAATTGCCTTGAGTTAGTTGTACTATTCTATTTCTCAAGTTGTATGCATTATGTGCTTGATTAATCACTGCAAAAGTCAAAGACCCCTTGTCCTCATCAGTGGGAGTTCTGAAATGAGAATGTGAGTTGTCACTTCCCACTATGTTTATACTTGCTTGTGAAACACTGTCAACCTAATCACTTTGATAGGGTGGATTTTGTAATTAATTTTTAAAACAAGAATTATCTTCCATACAAAAATTATCAGAAGATGATGCAATATCACAAAACCATGGATATGGTTTCTTTATTGTGAACATATTGATAGCAGGGCCTTCTTGTTCTCTTTCTTTTGTTTGATCAAACAGAGCCTGGGATACTACACATTGATAGGAAGAGTGTGTCATATTGCAAGCATCACACCAGGGAGTGTTCTCAACATAATTGGCACTGTTCCTTTTTAGGGGATCTGGGATTTCCTTGGCTTTTGGGTTATCTTGTCCATCAGGGACTGGTTTTCCATTATTCCAATTTTTCTTATAAGGGTGATCTCTCGGGTTAGTATGTTTGTCAAATCTTTGGTTAGTGTACTTATTATCACAATATCCTCCTCTATCATTTTTATCCATTTTGGCAGCAAGGTCTTTCACTGCACTCACCAGTTTATCCATTGTATAAACTTCTTTGACATTTTTGTTGGCTGACCCCTTTTCTTTCCAAAGTTTATTGTCTTCCCTTTTCCCCAGTTTTCCTGATTCTCTCCTATTACTCTCAATGTCAATCGCTATTTTATAAGCATCCCTTAAGGTTATAGGTTTTTTTTATCTCTAAGTAGATATGAAATTTTTCCATCAGCAACACTGATCTAAGTAGTGAGGCATACTTCCTCATCTAACCTTAAGACTTGGAAAAGTTTATTCATGGCCTTTTGAAATCCACTATTAAAATCAGCCATACTCTCATTTGGGAACTTTTTAATGTTATTGAATTCATTTAACATGTATCCATAATTTACATGTTCTCTATATTGTTCCCTAAAAGACTTTACAAATTCATCCCAAGAAGCAATACTATCATTAGGTAAATTTCTGAACCAATCCCTAACATCTTCTGTTAATGACTGAATAAAAAGTTTCACAATAACATCCTCATTTTCAATCTCAAAGTCAGTTATCTTATCACTAAAATATTTTAGATGCTCTTCACAAGTAACAACA
This sequence comes from Thuja plicata, assembly GCA_018584345.1. NCBI lineage: Eukaryota > Viridiplantae > Streptophyta > Pinopsida > Cupressales > Cupressaceae > Thuja > Thuja plicata. The sequence goes on from MU225567.1 coordinate 136,952, forward strand.
TTATTTCCAATGAACTTGGGGATTTTATCTCTTACCTCATTGGGGATCACATTAGGGTGACCAGGAATGCCTTCAAAGAAGAGGACTGTGTATCTATTCATGTGGATAGGCATTCTTTGGAAATTTCCAAGTATATTATTACTACTTGGTCTAGTAGCCCCTCCTTGATTTTGAACGGGTGGGGGAACACTTTTCTTAGGGTTGGTAGCTTGAATGCTTTGGCCGGGACCACCGAGCTGAGCACTTGCATTTTGGCCAGAGTTCTTAACATTTGAATTCAAGCTAGAAGATTTCACTTTAGGATCACCCCCTTGATTAATTGGGATTGGGCCAGAAGATTGCTTTTTTTGCTATGCCCCATGATCAACTGGCATAGAGCTACTTGTAGAAGTGTTAATAGTAGAATGTAGAAAAGCTATCTTCATTCTCATGTCAGCTACATCAGCCTCTAATTGTAATCTCTCCAGTTGTTTGGCAAGGTCTCCTTAGATTTTCTATCTTTTTCAAGTTCAATATCAACTTGAGACATTCCTGCAGGGATGGTTAAGTTTTTCTTAGGCTCTTCTATAGTCCCACCAACAACCTTTTTTTTTTTTTACCTTTGTTGGGAACCTCCTTCGTATTTGTCTTAAGATTTTCATTCTACTCAATCTCATATGGGAATAGTTTCCTGATGACAGGCCCTTCCTTCTCAAATTCATCCTTGTCAGGATTTGAGATTTTATTTGGGGCCTTGTTCCTTAAATCATTAAGGTTACCAAACAATTCTAGATTCAAACCTTTAACTTCTTGACTCAAGATTTTAGCCTTAAGGTCATTCTTTCTAGTCTTAGATAAGAGCTCTTCTGTTTCCACTAGTAAGTCATATATATTTTGTCCACGTGTCTTCTCTGCTTCAGCTATTTCCTTTTCTTGTTCTTTCTTCCTCCTTCTCAAAGCCATAATATCATCTTGCAACTTATCAGAGTCACATGAAGTTGTTTCAGTAGCAAAGGTCTCTTTTGGTGGAGCAAGATTTTCTTCTACAGGAAAGAAACCTATACCAGTATTTTGTCCATCCCTGAAGGGATCAAAATTGGCGTTAGCTCTGTAAGTGTCAGTTGGTCCCACGGGTCCTACATCTTTAGATGAGGATGATTTTCTCTCTGGAAAAATAGTCTCCATCCTCCCCTTAGAGGTATGGTGGGAATCATGTTTGGATGTACCTCTCTTGGACCATTGTTTCCTTTGAGGTGTATGGAGCTCCTCTCCAAAATCCTTTTTAGGATTTTCTTTGAAGTATGATCTAGTATTCCTTTGTCAACTCATCTTACAGAATAGACAAATATTTTCAAAATATTTAATGTGCAACACTGGAGTACATAGAGGTTAGAGTCGCCACCTCTTTTTAGAGGGCAAATATATATAAAGGTTGAGTACCTTGTCCTGAATCAGGTTTTCCCTTTTATCAATAAGTGAAAATGAAACTTAAAGAACAAGATTTCTTGCTAATTCCTCACCTGGAAATCTTAAGAAAATGCTCCTTCACTGTTCATATTATTGCAAATCAACTCTATAGATTTCCTTGAGAAATACACACTGTATTAAGCCAAAGATATTGCATTCACCAGTGTCTCAATCTGAGACAAGATTCATACCATTTTTAGGATCAAAAATTTCAAATAGTGCGTGATAATAGAGAAACAGAATAGACTTTCCTTTATGAATATGAGGAAAAAAACACTGATTCTCAATATTGCAAGGACAAACTCTCTCATCAACATGACTCTTAGAACATCACAATAATCCCTAGTAGAGTCGCCAATTTGTTAGCTCTTTTTCTTGCAGGATCAGTATATAGCAATGAATGCTAGAGTCTTTAGTTCTGAATCTAGATTCTCACAAGGAAAAGGCTAATTAACAAGGATGAAAATCCTTCTACACTTTGGGCTCCACATACCCAGGCGGGTACACATTCAACAAACTACTATCTTTCAGCAAGTATGACAGTGGATTAAGGATTCATTATCCTTCTTTTTAACCCACTTGGCCTAGGAAGGCTAACCTATTGACTCTCTCTTCAAGGAATCACTAAGATGAATTACACTGAATACAGTTATCTAGACATGTATTTCAGGTGACAGAAATATAAAGATTGATTAATATTTTATTGATGATAACAATCACTTATCAGAATTTGACCAGTGCCTAATCATGGGCCATAGAGTCAGAATAAAACATAAATATCACCAGGGATAATTAATTGAAATACAAGTAAAACCTTAGATAGAATGCCTTACAAAATATCTTCTCACCCTCACACCCCTGTATCAAATTCCTGCATAAACCCTAACCCTCTGTAATTATTTTCAAGGTTTAAACCTTCCTTGAAAGCGATTCACAAATAATGACACAGTTACCTTATAACCAGTACATTTAAGATGGCTTACAAATTAAACATACAAGAGCTAATTGTAAATGCAAAAAGACATCATTGGTATCAAAATGGAGATTCCATTTTATTTTTATTAATAAAATCCTGATCTCAATACATTCAAATTGATCCAAAACCAAAGCTTAGACACCATTCAAAAGTCTGCTTCACAATCTTATTTTTTACCATCCCTTACAATATGTTACATGTTACTATATATAGCCAACACTAGTCATCTTGGAATCCTTAAAGATCAAGGATGTAACAAGCTTTAGATGACTAGGCTAGAAGACAAAACTCAGAGAATAATAAGACAAAATAGAAAGTGGACATAAAAACCAATTTTATTACAAGATATTCCAACAGATTCTTTGTCCTATGGCTGCATGGTGATTGCATTTTCCCTATAGTTGTTGGGGGATATCCATGTGGAAACCTTCACCTTTGATGTTGGTGATGTATGATATCCATTTTCAACTGCATCAACTATTTTTTTGTACTTCCTTGTCCACTTTTATATCTTCTCCTTCACCTGGATCAGTTATTGTATACCTGTCTTTCCAGGAAGTGTACACCTTATCAATCGGCCAAATGAAGTCAAGAACTTGATTTTTTCTACTATTAATCTCCTTCCATGTGACATGTGCTTTCTCTATCTCATCTTGACCAGAATGCAAAAAATGACCTGGCCTTACCCACTATCTCAATTGTTTGAGCAAAAAGTAGGGTACTCTCCAAATTTAGTATACTATTGGTTCTACTGCTAATGCTTTATTCATTTTCCAGTACCGCAACCCCTCATCTTTGATGTTTCCATTCTCCCTAAAGAGGTTTGGGAATATTTCATATTTATCCTATGAATATTCCCTTTTCAAAGTTAGCACCTTCGTCATAACAATATCTCTTCTGATATCCATATCCAAAAGTAATTTGACACATTTATGGGTGACAATCAGGACTATGTCAATATCATTAATTTTCTTGTAAGAGGTGTGTAAGAAATTTAATTCCTCTATTTTCACTATCCACTTGCTCACCAACTAATCCTGATTGTCTTTGTGTTCATGATATTCGTTGATAATATTGACAATCTTCTTACCTTGAGCATAAATAGAAGTGGGTACTACTTCATGAATAAAATGCGTAAGAGAACTATGTATTTTATCTACATACCTCTACTTTATCCAGGATTTTGCTTCTTTGAAGGCTGCAGACTACTCTACCCATTCTTTCTTTTGTGTTTCCAATTCTGCTCTTGCAGCATTCAGCATTGCCCTTTCCTGTTCTAGCTCCTCTAAGGTGGTGGAAGTAGATGGTGCAAGGGAAGGAGGGTAAGTGATGATGGGACTTGATGAGGAAGGATGGTGGGGTCCTTGTGCAATCATCTTCTAAGGCATTATTTTTTCTATTTACTTCCCCTCTAGAAATGCTATTCTCTCATCCTTCTGTAGGGATTTAACCCTTTCATCATTGTATTCTTTTAAGACAAATTCATATTTTTAGTTCAGGCTATTATAAGCATCTTTCTCCTTTTCAGCTACCTTCAAACTCAAATTGGCAATTTGGAAAACAAGGTTAGCTACCTCAATACCCAAGGTATCATAAAATCTTTTGACAATGAGGCTACTTGTGTCCTCATATTGGTCATCTTTATTCAGTCTCCTTTTATCCTTCTTCTTCAAGGACTAGATTGCTAGAGCTGCATGATCTTCACTAAACTGGGCACCAATCGATGCTCCAATAGTGCTCAATGGTTTTTATTCCTTCCTAACAACATCAAAAACTATGGCGTCAACCAAATCCCATTGGGATAAGATGAGGACCCCTTTCCCTTTTACCAACTCTCTACCCTCTTCAGGGGTGATTTTGTCAAATTTAGACATTAGCTCTTGCTTGACCTCCTTTTCAATATCATCTTTGGTATGATTTGGTTGGGCTTCCTGAAACCTCTGGCACTTATCTTTGAACTCATCAATATGAGTTCTCCATAGAAATTGAATAAAGGCCCTAGCCTTAACAAAATTGTCATCTGAAAGGAATTCCTCACTGGCCTGTTTGGTTACAGGGTCTAGCTCTTTTCCTGTAAATTTTTCCACTGTGAGATCCATAGTCATATGCCTAGGTGCCTCAGACACTCCTTCTTGTAATTATTGAGTAGTAACAAAAAATTGGCCTGTGTTCCCCATTTGGACCAATTTCTCAACAATAGCCTGGTCATCCATATGTATAGGGGACTAGGAAGGAGAGTATAACTCACTCTCTTGCTCTTTTCCTTCTACTCTCTATTTCTTGGGAGATGGAAAATTTTGGGTACTAGGATTTGCCATCCTTTTCCTTTCTGATTAGAAGTCTCTTCAATTTTGGGCATAATGGTGCTATATCCCTTTCTCTTGTATACTACATAATTCCTTGGTGGGACTACCATTCCCTGTGAAAGCCTGCTCAGAATAGCCTTAGCTTTTTCTAGCTCAGATTCCATCACTTTCTCTTTATTCTCACTGAGGTCTTTCATGATACCCTCAAATAATGTTATTAGGGACTCAATCTTTTTAGCCCAAGGCCAAAATTAATTCAAAGGATCATAGGACCTATCAAAATTGTGGACAAAGTCCAAAGATTTATTGTACACTAGCCATTTCTCTTTTCTGACCTCCGGGTCACTTAGATCAAAAAAATTTCTAACAATATCCTTGGGGAAATTAAATTGGTACTCTAATGTCAAGCACTTGGTTCTCTTTTTGAACATTCCCATTATGAAATCTTCATTGTCTGCACACCTAGATATAGATGTTGCTAGATGGTAGGGCTCAAAATACTTGTCAAATTGTGTCCAACCAGGCTTTACGATGATGAAATGATGGGCTCTTGTAAGGGTAGGGAAAATGCTTCCCTTCATTTTTCCTATTAGGGATTCTTCTTGTAGTCCACCCAACTATCTCAGAATTTCTGCAATTCCAATCTTCAGAGGGAGTCTATAGGGTAGCACATTGGGGGTTCCCCTGAATCCATAAACCTTTATTAGTATAGAAACAAGGTATAAAATCAAATCTCCCCAATTGTGGGAAATTTTTAACTCTGGGGAAAACTCCATATTTCTCAATAATTTCATGATATCCATATGGATCCTTGCATTTTGTCTTGATAATAATGAATTTAGGCTAGCAACAAAAACACTGTCAAAGTATACATAACTAGCTTCTTTTCTATCCCATGATAGATCAGCACTCCACATTTGAATAGGAAAATCCTCATCTCCCTGGAACTTAGTTAGGTCCATCTCCTCCTCAAAGAAGTCATCACTATTGAAAAAAAACATGTGCATCATAAGGGAATACCGCCCTATTGTTTGAGTATGTTACTGTCTTGGATACCTGTAAAGACAGAAAATGGAAGCACTTCCATTGTAGAATGGTTTATCCTTTTGAGTAGGTGATTTGGGGTCATATCAAGCACCTACAAGGGGTTCTTGACTTTGACCTAGCTTTCCCCGTGTTCTACCTCTTTTTCCACTTCTTTCCATCCAGTGTTTGGCATCCTGGACTGTAGATATGAGGTCTTTGACCTCAGGGCCAGGGTCAACCTTTTGGGTCTATGTCGACCTCAACCCTGACCTAGGTCAAGGTTGACCTTGAACCTGACCTAGGTCAAGGTTGACCTCAACCTTGACCTAGGGTTTAAATCTTAGGGTCCCACAGTTTTTGGATGTCGGTCTTTGTAAAAAGTTATTTCCCGCTTCCGGGTCGGCTATTTAGGGTTCTGAATCAGTGATTCCTAAATTATATTTAACTTAGGTCCTCTTCTAGGGGTAACAACTTTAATTAGAATTTAATTCTCCTATGTTGGCCTCCTTAGAATATTTTTCCCTATTTTCATATAAAAGGAAGACTTTCTCTCTCATTTTCTCTAAGTCTTCTAAGTGCAAAAAGCTCTAACCAAGATTTTATCAAGAAGCAAAAATTTCAAGCATCCATTGTTCTACATGTTTTCAAGCTTCCAAGGTGTTCAAGTCTTCCTCTCAAGAATTCAAGCCCTCCATTGAAGATAAAGGATTCAAGCTTTCAAGCCTTTGAAGGGATTTGGTTCAAACCTCCAAGATTCATCATTCAAACCCTAGATCTAACCATCATGGTGGTGTGATCTTCCTTCAAGATCCTTTGTGTATCCTCAAGACTCTTTCATTACTTCTTCAAGGTGGATTACAGGCATAAAATAATGGAGGTTTATGGTATTTATTGAGTCCAAGCTTTCATATTTACATACTTTCTTACATTTGAATTACAATTGCATATCTATTAAATATCATAGCTTCATTCTTAGATTCAATTCTACTACTTGCTAGCATTCTTATTTCAATTATTGATTTCAAGGTTAATTCCTAAATCAGGGTTTGACTAAGGCAAACCTCTCCCCCCCCCCAAAAAAACCTCTTTTTCTTGTAGGTACAGGTTCAAGACTACAGATTTGAACCCAGATCTGGGTACCCTTTTCAGCGAACTATCAGGATCCGTGAACAGATTTTCTTTCAGACCTGTGTAGGTCAAGGTTGACATTTGTGGGTTAGGGGTGACATTTGTGGGTCAAGGTTGACCTTGTTCATAATATGGTGTCAGATCAGAAAAAGATTTCTGGGTTTTGTTCGTCTCTGCTTTTCCTTTCCGAATCATACTTCAGATTTTCTTGGAATTGAGTACAGACCTCAGAAAAAAGCATTCTTTGATCTGCAATATTTCAAGGTTATTATTTTTCTATCATTCATTTCAATTCAAATCCTTAATCATTCTAAATCTATCACACATTTACATTCATTCACCCCCACATTCTAAGAGGGAAACCTAGGATCTCCATCTTTATTCTTATTTCCAATAGATTGATTCGTTTATGTATTGATCCTTTTTGGGTTGATCAATTTGGATCCTTCCTTTGTGCATTTGAGAATAAAAGGGAATGTCTTATTTATCCCTCCACTCTAAAAATTTAATGTAAGGTGATAAGTGATTTGAGTATCAAAACACTCTTATTATATTAACATCATTTTCTACCTTACATTTTGGTGAACCGCGATAGACAACTCTTTCTTTTTGGTGTTAGATTTGCATTTTATATTAGATCTTGCATGCATATAGAAGTAGGTTTCCTTTTATTCTCTCGTATAAATATATTTCAAAATTCATAAAAATCACAAAATTTCTTTCAAAATACAAAAACATTTACATTTTTCATTGTGTTCAATATGTATGATTTTTTTTTTGAATAATTTGATGAGGCTTTTATTGCTAAAAAGGATAGACCCCCTAATGAGGTACATGGTAGTGAGGATAAAAACTGTTTGAATATGATCTCAACTGATCCTATTCCTATTTTATCCTCCTCCACAACTTCTCCAATTGAACTCTACCATAGGATGCGTGCATGGTTACCTTCATACTCCAATATTTACAACATTGATACACCTACAAAGACTTCATTTAGTGAGTGTGATGTTGCTCTGTCCTCTCTTGTATTAACTTGCAAGGATATATTAGAGCAATAAGATGACTTTAATATTTCCCTCCATGGAGATGAGTTAAGGATTGATGTTAATTCTTCTCCTAATATATGTCTTTTCTATGAGCCTACTTTAGAATACAATTCTTTCTCCTTTAAGGATCAAGCTTTAGGCGCTCCTACAATGTTCTTTATTAGGGATGATAATCCTCCTATTTGGGTTAAACCTTTGGATTCAGATGTTGATTACTCTCTTCCTCATGAAGCCATTATGGGTGATTCTACCTTTTGGTATGAACCCTTGGATAAAGACATTGATTTATCTCCTCCTTGTGAAGATTCTTTGATACAAGAGGGTGATTTATTAATGGATGACATATTCATACATGATCATGACTCTTTTTCTGAAACACACTCCTCTTATGTGGACATTTTAGAGAAAGAAGATAAAATTATTAATACAATACCTCTAATTGGGATTCCTTATAGTGATGAGGCATTAGCGGAAAATGATATGAATTCCCTTAGTGCTCTCCCTCTTAGTGATGATCTTATGGAGAATCAAGCTCCTACCCCATCTTCTCCTAGGATGTATTCCTTTATTTTTCCTTCCTGTGAATCTATCAAACATACTAATGATGACTTAGTGACTACTGGAGTTCAATTTACTTCTTGTTATGGTCATAGTTATCATTTACTAGTTAAACAAGGATTCCATACTCAAGGCTGTACTCAGCATAAATATGGAATTCAAATGCCCTTACAAAATGAGGGGCATGAGCATTCTTATGGATTGGAATTTAATCCTCAACAACATAGTAATGTTACCAACATCTTAAATAACATTTCAAAACATGATGACCCTATGAAGGAATTTAACCAAGAGGTTGTTCTGTCTAAACTCCTTCGTGCTAAGATGATTACTAGACCTAAACACAAAAAGAAACATAGTCTATACTTGAAGATTCTTCCTTTTTGTTTCTATCATAGTTTTCATGATCATTATAATGAATTTCAAACTTTACATTATAATATTAGGCAGCTCATGGATAGTAAATTTATTTATATATCATGTGGCAATGAGTTATATTTCAATCCTATTTTCTCTAAATAACATTTATGTTCCTATTATTGAACTCTATATTATGTAAGCAATTCTATCCTAATCCTTGGGGGCTCAATGTCTTGCACAGTGTTGTGAGTGATATAATAGGTTCCCTTTCATCCTTGTCCCTACTTTTGGGGGCAAGGATGCCATCTCCTTCTTTTTTGTCTTTCCGGGATTCACTTTTCCATTGGTTAAGTAGTATCTATCTATTATGTGATATCCAACATACATGAAAATTTTGGTTTGCATTAAGGATCTATGCCTTTGATTATAACCTATTTCATTGTTTGACATAGGGTTTCCATGGTTGATAAATCTCTCACCTTGGAAATTGAATAGTGTGCTATCCCTCACAAGGGTTACTTTTTCACTTCTCACATGATATCTCTTTGCTACAATATCTATTGATATAATTTGATATATCCCTTGCTTTCACCCCTAGGGGGAAAGGTATTTTCCTTCTTCCTCTATCTAAGGATCTACTTTCTTTAGCTTAGTGGAATTTTTTTATCATATAACATTATTTTCTTATAAAGATTTATGTTTTGACTATGGATACCCTCTTATATGGGAGGTGATTATCTTAGGTCATCACCTCTTCTTTATTGTGCAAATTATGTTCTGTATAAACTCTTGCTCTTTCTTTGGGTTAGAGTTTGATGCCTTCATCCTAAGATTCCTCTTCTTCTTCATCGCAGAGGGCTTGATGATTGAATCTTAGGTCCCTCTTTTCTTTAGAAGATGACATTTTATCCTAAGCACTCCTCTATGGTGAGGGTCTTGATGGTAAGATCTATTCCCTTTTTGAGGATCCTTTTTCCATTAGTAACATATCCATTTCATGATTATCTATGTTCTTGGATGTAAAGGTCAAGATTCTTCACTAAGAATATGGTATACATTGTTGTTAAGCTAGATATCTCCTTACCTTGTGAAGTAGGTATCCTCTTTTCTCTTCCTTATCCTGCCTAGTGGGTAGTCATGATAAGGAGGGGGGCATATATAGGGTCTTCCTTGTACTATAGTTTACATTTTTCAGCATGCTAAATCCTTGGAAGGTAACACACATAAGTTTCTAAATCCTAAAGGGACACATATTTTTACTTTTATTTTTTCTAAATCCTCAGAAGGTAACACACATAAGTAGCTAAATCTTGAAGGGAAACACATTTTTACTTTTATTTTTGCTAAATCCTTGGAGGGTAACACACATAAGTTGCTAAATCCTAAAGAGATACACACCCCTTTTATTTTACAATATGCTAAATCCTCAAAAGGTAATGCACATAAGTTGCTAAATCTTGAATGGACACACATTTTATATTCCATAGTGATACAAGAATGTGGATCTATGGATATTTTAAAAGCCGTCAGAAGATGCATTTACAATTAGCAATTACAAGTACAGTTTATGGGTGAACCTGTTGGGCTCTCCCTCCTTGGTGATTCATAGTAAGGTGGGCATCTTACTAGGTGAGGTAATCACTTTTTCTTTTCTCTCTTTTCACTTTCATGCTAGTGGGATTAAATCATGAAGCTATGTTATCTATAGTGTTGCTCTGGTCTTGCTTATGTAATCATGTATGTTTTCTATGATTGATTACTCTTTAATTTCATATGTTTATGTATGTATGTTGAGTAATAATCCTTGGTATAGGGTCTCATGTCCTTTATTTAGTGATATTCTACTTCGTTGTGATCCACCAATGTCTTTCTTCTAACTTTACTGTGAGCATGTTTGATTTCTATACTCCCGCTAAAGTGGGGGCTAAATGTATAGTCAGGAAATGGAAGAAATTCCATGGTAGAATAGTTTAGCCTTCAAAGTAGGTGGTTTGGGGTCATATCAAGCACTTGGAAGGGGTTCTTGACTTTGACCTGGCTTTCTCCCTGTTCTGCCTCTTTTTCCACTTGTTTCCATCCAGTTTTTGGCATCCTGGATTGTAGATTTGAGGTCTTTGACCTCAGGATCAGGGTCAACCTTTTGGGTCTATGTCGAACTTGACCCTAACCTAGGTCAAGGTTGACCTTGATCCTGACCGAGGTCAAGGTTGACCTCAACCTTGACCTAGGGTTCAAATCTCAGGGTCCCACAGTTTTTAGATGTCGATCTTTGAAAAAAGTTATTTCCCACTTTTGGGTCAGCTATTTCGGGTTCCAAATCGGTGATTCCTAAATTATATTTAAATTAGGTCCTCTTCTAAGGGTAAAGGCTTTAATTATAATTTAATTCTCCTATGTTAGCCTCCTTAGAAGATTTTGCCCTAGTTTCATATAAAAGGAAGCCTTTCCCTCTCATTTTCTCTAAGTCTTCTAAGTGCAAAAAGCTCTAGCCAAGATTTTGTCAAGAAGAAAAAAGTTCAAGCATCCACTATTCTACATGTTTTCAAGCTTCCAAGGTGTTCAAGTATTCCTCTCTAGCATTCAATCTCTCCATTGAAGATCAAGGATTCAAGCTTTCAATCCTTTGAAGGGATTTGGTTCAAAGCTCCAAGATTCATCATTCAAACCCTAGATCTAGCCATCATGGTGGTGTGATCTTCCTTCAAGATACTTTGTGCATTCTCAAGACTCCTTCATTACTTCTTCAAGGTGGATTCCAAGCATACAATCATGGAGGTTTATTGTCTTTATTGAGTCCAAGCTTTCATATTTACATACTTTCTTACATTTGAATTACAATTGCATATCTATTAAATATCATAGCTTCATTCTTAGATTCAATTCCACTACTTGCTAGCATTCTTATTTCAATTATTGATTTCAAGGTTAATTCCTAAATTAGGGTTTGACTAAGGCAAACCCTTCCCCCCCCAAAAAAACCTCTTTTTCTTGTAGGTACAGGTTCAGGACTGCGGATTTGAACCTAGATTTGGATACCCTTTTCAGTGAACTATCAGGATCCGCGAAAATTTTTCTATCAGACCTATGCAGGTCAAGGTCAACATTTGTGGGTCAAGGGTGACATTTTTGGGTCAAGGTTGACCTTTTTCATAAGAAGGTGTTGGATCAGAAAAAGATTTCTGCGTTTTGTTCATCTTTGCGTTTCCTTTCCGGATCATACTTTGGATTTTCCAAAAATTGAGTACAGACCTTAGAAAATAGCATTATTTGATCTGCAATATTTCAAGGTTAGTACTTTTCTATCATTCATTTCAATTCAAATCCTTAATCATTCTAAATCTATCACACATTTACATTCATTCACCCCCACATTTTAAGAGGGAAACCTAGGATCTCCTTCTTTATTCTTATTTCCAATAGATTGATTTATTTATGCATTGATCCTTTTTGGGTTGATCAATTTGGATCCTTCCTTTGTACATTTGAGAATAAAGGGGAATGTCTTATTTATCCCTCCACTCTAAACATTAAATGTATGGTGATAAGTGATTTGAGTATCAAAACACTCTTATTCTATTAACATCATTTTCTACCATACAATACCTATTAGACCTTCATGCATTTGTTGGGCAATATAAGAAGTATAGTCAAAAAATACTGATAGGTGGGGATGTAGAATATGAACCACCATGAGCATTATATGAATAGGAATTGTTGTTTCTTCATCCTCTCCTAAGACTAGGCATAGGGCACTATATATTTTCTTATCCTTACCATTAAAATAGTCCAACTTAAATGGCTTTGGTGTGTTAGGCCCTACTACAATCAAATTACCTATTTTGTTAAAGTATCCTTTTAGGGCCTCATTACTATAGTATTCCGTTTGGGTCTAGTATACTTCTTTAAAGTAGCTAAAGTCAATATCATCCATTTGTACTGATGAGTCACTTAATCTGAAAATTCTCTTGATCTCATCGGTTGTGATAGTCAACAACACATTTCCTTGTGTATCCCTTACAACCATAGACACTCTATCATAAGTGTTGGCTATCATAGTGAAAAAATCAGTATCCATAAATACCCTGGGTGCTATCAATTTTCCCACGTCTAAATCCCATATGTTATAGTCTGGGGTAGGAGCGTTCCTTTGGCTGTATGTAGTTCTAAACAAACTCAAACCATTCAAACTGGTTTTGACATCATTGGCCCACCTACCTGTGTCATATAAACCCTCTCCTATTCTAAAGAGGGGATGTGTTGGGACTATTCTTTTAATTTGGGTTGCATCATCCGTGAACCCTTTTAATTATTGCAGAAGGTCCTCTCTAACATTTCTTTTCTGATAGTCTACCTCTCCAAAAAGTTCAATCCTAGGGGCCATTTTGAACCTAGGGATTTTTTGCTGAGATGAAATTCAGATTTTAAAATGATAATTTTGAAAGCTTTTCAAATTTCAAATCTTACTGGAAACTTGAATTTTGTTGTATCTAAGAAGACTTACCCGTTCTATAATTCTGTCGCAAGGAGCTGAAAATCGCTGCAATTCCATTCTTCTCTTGAATGATTTTGGTAAATTATGGTGACTTCAAGTTGAAACAATGAATTATACTACTTCAATCAAATCAATATTTTGCATTGAATTGAACTGAAATGGCCACACGTTCTGCAATCAATTTGCCTGCTTCAAATTTCTGGTTTAACAGCTCACTGAAACTTATTTTAGTAACTTTGAATTTGGGCGGTAGATTTTAAGTAGCATCTTCTTCATCTGATGGTCCTCTTCTATTCCTAGAAACAACTGTTCACTTGGGACAAGTGTCAGTACAAATTAATCACTTAACTGATAGATTTCAAGCTTCTTTTCCTTAAGCGATTAAGTCTACCACTAGATCACCTTAACCTGTTTGGAAGTTATCTCACCTCGAGTTTACTGATTGTAGCTACAACGTAATCACCTGGGACACGTTTCAACATGGTTGAATGGCTTAATCAATAGATCTCAGTCACTTTGTCTTTAAGCCATCAAGTGGATCATCCGATCCTTTCACACTTGCAACCTTATTAACATGATAACTGCGCTGTACAAGACCCACCTTCTATGCCACGCGTTATCATGGCTTAATCGCTTATATGATATATGACGTGCATCTTGGCTTTAAGTGATTACACCAACCGTTAGATCTTTTTGAACTTTAATAACCTTTATGATACCTATGAAAAGACCCACATTACTTCCTTTGACACACGTCAGCACCACTTAATCGCTTATATGATAGATGATGCACATCTTGGGACTAAGTGATCAAGTCTACCGTTGATTCTTTCAGGATAATTAATTGAGAACCTTTACCACCATTGGACCCACCAAAGACACATGGCATCACAACTTAATGGCTTACCTGATAGATGTCGATTGGTTTGAGATTAAGCTATTAAGCAGGCCGTCCGATTAAAACAAACTTTCTTGACGGATAATAACTTTAATTAAAACATTAGCGGACTTTGGACTTAGGGAATAATATAAGACCACGGTGTTAGGTCTGACATCTTTAATAAACATGACCACTTTAAAATGAACCCATTTGAGACATGATTTAAGTGAAAAAGTAACACAAAATTAGAAGGCATGTCAACGCTTAGGGTTTTTATGACCAAAATTACACTAGGAGACATGAAACAAGGGTTTTTCAGCATTTCCAACTAGGTTGAGGGCTAGAACAAAACTTTCAGAGGCATGAAAATAGTTTTAACCATGACTTTAAACCTTTGGATAACATGAATGATAGGATACTACAAAATTTTACAAGGCATATTCCAAACAGGAAATATTACTAATAGTTAGTAGGAGAGCACATCCATTTTTATATGACATCTTTTATTTTATGGTCTCTAGTCCAAAAACATGGAGGAATCTAGGGGCTGGACATAGTTTGTGTCATGGGTTTAGAGATGAGGCAATCCACCCCCATGGGATAATTTTTCCCAGATCAAATGGGATGAATCATTCTAGAATTTTTGCAGAGAAAATGATGCCTTTGTGATTCACAGAATAAAGGCGCTCACTAAGAATGTTGGTTACAGGCTATCTCAAGAGGCGATGGCCATGGTTAGCCTGTGGGGATGTTATTTCATCCAATTTTCATAGCATACCTACATTTGAGTCATCGGGTTCTCGAGTAGCCCATTTTTGTTACCTAAACATTGCGGGGTTAATATTGTTTTGGTGGAATTTTGCAGGCAAGTGTTGGAGGTATACACCTTACTGGCCACTAAGAATATCACCTTGGTGTCTTTCTTAATCACCTATGGAAAGTACACATGCACCCTCACAGTGGCCCAAGAAGCAAAGAGAGAGTTAAGTAGTTTGAACTTAACCAAATTTTTACTCAGGCGCCAAAATTATGATCCAAGCGGTTGGCTAGAGAAGAAAATGCCCTTGGTAGCTCAACCCCACGAGCCACACTTGGAATATTTTTGGGAATATTACTACAACTATTTTGAGTTATGGAGTAGGCAGTATGTAAGAATTTCAAAGTGCATGATGGACCATCTTGGCCTCCGGACATTCCCACATAAATTTTCTGACAGTGGGTCCCTCGAAGAACCTGAGTATAAAGAAGAGGGAATTGATAAGATGGACCTCCCATTGATGGAATAGAGAACCCTAAATATTTTTTATATAGAGGTCATCTCCAGAACTATTTTTGAGTGAAGCCACACTCATTTTGCAAAATTATGTTTGAAGAGTCTCCATTTGGATGCACCATTTTTGGGGGCAACTATTTCTAGATCCTAGGCGATAGAAAAATCTGAAGCCCAAGGAAAGTAGAAGGTCACTACATCCTCCTAGCCATCAGACCAGATCCAAGAGGCCCTCATGAGGTAGTTAGGTGAGAAATTAGAGAGGTCCTAGAAGTTGGCAGAAGCAACTAGTTCCAACATAACATTTGGCCTTGGAGCCACCCTGGTGGGCTCTCAACCTTCAAAAACCATAGCTCCTCCTCTGGTTACCCTATTTAGTTTACCATGTAGTTAGGATATTGGGGAAGAGGTAGAGATAGCTACCACTGGGGAACCCCTCCAAAAGAGGAAGAAATAAAATGCTGATAGGCCTCCTCCAAGAGGATGCAAGCCCAGATCCTGAAAATGTGGCTGTGGTCCATGAAATTCCCTCCACTTCTTCTTTCAAAAAGGACAAGCCCTAGAGGATCCACCAGAGATCTCTCAAAAAAATGTTGATGAATTTTTCCAAGTCGATGAGCTGGGCAATCTGCATGCAAGTGAATAGAAAGTGATTGAGGAGGTGATCCAGGAACAAGATATAGATACCCTCCAAAAAGAGGAGATTGAAGAGTAGAAAAAATGTGCCCAAGAACAAGAATAAGATCACCAAAAGAAAGAAGCTGGGAAGCAGAAGAAGAAAATAAAGAACATGAAAATAAAAGGGTTGAAGAGCAATTTTTGGCCTCTAGGGAAACTAGACCTTTGGGAACAACCATACCCCTAGATGCTACACTCCAACCTTAAACAGGTGGTGAAGGATTATTGATTCCCCTAGATCAAGGAAAATTTCCTCCTTTGGAAATAGATAAAAAGGGGACACCTTGGGACTTCAATAGGATGAGGTCTAAGATGAACAAATTCCACATCCGCCAACATCTTACCCACCCACAAAAAATATTTTGGGAAATGACACAGAGATGGGAGAATAAAATGCAGGTGATAATCTTGGCGATAAGAACAAGAGAAAAAACTTGGAGATACCTCCTTAGGTTCCAAAATGGTAATGAGCGAGGCATAGGGTCCTCTACAGTGGCTAGTGGAGTCCCAAAGGATAAAATGCCAACGCAAATATTTGCCCCACTATAAATTTCTAAGATGTTGGCCAAAGGCGAGGTGGAAAGTTAGACCAAGAAGGCTCATACCCTCCATACTACCTGAAGGGACCTAGATGGAAATGTGGTGGCAAGAGTGGAGGCCCCACCAAGAAATAGGGATGAATCTGAAATAGCAACCAAAGATTACACCATAACAAAGATTCCTCTAGGTTGAAGAGACCGAAGAGGAGAGATGGGTCTCCTAGATGAAGTGAGTTAGGCTATTCATGACCGGTATGAGAAAGAATATCAGAAGAGGAAAAATCTCCAAGCTTCAGAGCCAAATCTACAGAATCTCTTAACCAAATTAGCACTTCCCTTCTCTTCTATAATGCTCGAGCCCTCCACCTTTGAAATGCCACTTCCACAGGACAACATAGATGCACTTCAGAACATGAATAAGAAGGAACTAGCAGAGGATCAATGGGTAAATGAATATCTAGAGACAGTCTAGAGCTTCTTATCAAATTCTCTCCCAAACTTGTATAAGGCTGATGCTATTATCGACCAATTAAATAGGATCCTTCCAGCATGGAAGGTTCAGTCCAAGAAATATGGGGACTGGAAGGATGGTCTTGAAGAAATTTTGAACCTAGGGGAGGAAAATATGGTTGAGACCTAAATTTTGGAGAACACAATTTATGAGTTCCCAAAGGTGCAGTACTCTAGCCTTGTGTTTAGAATTATAACTAGAAATAAATAGGTAAAGGTCTTAAGCACTCATATAGCTGAGGTCCAAAATCCATCAGACCAGTATACAACATTTATTCAGGAAGTTACATCATAAAATGCATTGATCCCCGAGACATATGCTCTCATGGATTATTTATTAGTTAAGTTTGATGAGCTGGTTAATGCAAAATTCTAGCCATCGAGAGTTTTTGATAGTTAGGTTATGGGAAATATCACCCAGTTGATGTTGAAGGCTCATGATGGCACTAGGGCTGCCTCCGAGATGAAAGAAAATGATGTAGATGTAGTTGATTATCTCAACAAGGCTACCAAATGCATGGATTGTTTGAAGGAGGTGGATGAGGAAGGTGTAGTACATATGATTGAGGCATTCAAGAAGTTCCAAGAATAGAAAATCCTCCAAGTTCCAGAACTTCTTCTCCTATGATTTTATTCTTTTATTCATTTTTGTTTGAGCGCAAGCTCCTGGAGTCTGAAACTTCAAACTCCATTCTTTGTATTCTGTATGGTGGTACACATTGATGATTCTTCCGAAGCCAACTGACCACCATACCATTTCATTTTCAGTATCCTATCAGAAATTAAGAAAGTATAGTACGACATGAAAGTGACAAGAAAGGTAAGAGGTTGCACACATCTTCCCAACTCCCAAGGCGTCAAACCAATAATTAAGATCTGATCTATAGGTAAATTACTCGAAGACAGGAAACCCCCTAAGCATTTATGGAGTGCTTGGATTGAGACACTCAGAATTCATAAGTCACATCCACACGTATGGTGGTGTCTCCTCGGCGATTGGTCCCCTAGATTTTTTTCTTCTTCTTCTCCTTCTCTCTTTATCTCTCTAATCTCTTTTGATCATTGTAATATAAAATCAAAATTATTCTGATGGTGCAAGTAGTACCGACTGTGAATATTGTATTTAATGTAAATATGTAGGTTGTCTAGGTTTCTAGGCCCCAATGTAGATAGGAGGTCATGTTTATATATAAAAGGTCCAATGCCATTCCAAGAGTTGATGAAATTGATGATTTTGCTATCCATAGTGATTGTTTCTCTCAGGTTCTTAGCTTATTTTTTTGATTAATATTAGTAGATTAATGCTCCCTTTGAGCCATGGATGTACCAACCACTGATGCTGGCTCTTGAAGTCAATGTAGGAATGAAAGATTACTCTTGGTGTTGCACTTCTCATTGTCTCTGGTTCTAGATTTAATGAATTTATTTCATGTTGTATGCTTCCTTATGTCCTCTTCTCCAAATCCTTTACAGTTAGATGAAATACTTTTCTTCGCTATTGATGTATGTTTGGTTGATGATCACATATGCATTTGGTATTGTTGTTGGTTCTTTTTTTGGAGCACCACTGATGTTTGGAAATCTATAATATGACTCTAGATTGATTTTCACTTTAACTCTTTCTTATCTTTTTATATTTTTGTTGTCAAAGATAGGTATTATTTGCAGGAAAACCCACTCATTCTAAGTCCTCATAATTTGATGAGTTTAAAACCATCAAGAACCTTATCATAAAACAATCACCTACCCAACTGGACCATTCTGTCTTCGTCATGGCCTAACTATGAGGTGCTTGGAGGCAAGGAGAGCTCACTCTCTAGTGAACCTCTTCTGGTAAAGTTTTTTGATACTCCGGTACCCGGTGATAACTCTCAACCTTATTGGAGAGGCCATCACAAAGTACCATAAATAGGGGGCATAATTATTGTCCATTGGTAAGTTTTTCATTATATGTGTTTATATTTACTGTAGTTGAAAATGTCTATCTCATTTTGATAATTTATATACATTAAAAATCAATTCATAATGAGATCATGATCATGGTTTTTTATATTGATTATTATTATACAAGTGGGGTGCTCTATGGCACATGATATGGACTATGATGACCTAGAGAATGTGATTTTCCAAGTGGAGGAATTTTGAGGTGTGAACATCGAAGCCAAAGATAATGATCCCATGGAAGAATATGATCATGCACCAGAAAACACTATTGAAAATGAAGGTACAAATAGATTGATCCATGACACATTTAGCGCTTGTCCTACTGATCATGATGATCAAATAGAGGACTTTGATGTTGTTCATGATTTACCTATACTTGAGAAGGAACACAATCCCCTTTATGAAGGCTCCCAAACAACTCTTCTCTCTACTTTATTATTGTTGGTGAACTTAAAGGTTATGAATAGTTTCTCCAACATAAAAATCTCTTGTATGTTAAGGTATGTCATATATGTCATCTTTTTTCATGTATTTTTGTTGTATTTCATCACTAGTAAATAAAGGGTGAAATATGTACCATTAATATTCTTTATATTAGCAAATTAGTTTTTTGTAGATTGATAGGTGAATTTTTTTACCACCATCAAATATTCTACCTCGCTCATACTAAGAATTATCTGCCATTATGAAAGATATTGAAATGAAGTATCAAGCAATATATGCATGTCCCAATGATCATATTATATATCATAAAAAACATAAATTTGCAACAAAATTCCTAGAATGTCATATCAATAAATATGAAACAGATCAACTAACAAAAAAGGTGCATCGCAAGGTTCTTTATATTCTCACTATTCTATGTATGCAAGGAGTATTTAGGTGCGAAAGCTTAGTGTGATTTAAGGATTACCATGCATGGAATAGAAGTGGAGATGACATTCTTTGAATGCATATAGATGGTTCTATATTTAGTGACATAGAGGAAAAATGATCACACTTTAACGAAGAACCTCATAATCCCTGGCTTTCATTGGCAGCGGATGGTGTCAATCCATTTGGAGAGTTAAGATCTATTAACTCGGTGTGGCCTATTTTTTTATTAGCAATAATATTCCTTCATGGATGTCAATAAAGAGGGAGCACATAATGTTGGAAATGATTGTTCCAGGTATTTTTTCATTTGGTAGTCATGTACATTAAATTATATATAATGTAGTAAAATGGTTTTAATAATTACGTAATATTTCTCTTCACTCAAACAAGAAAGTGTATGCACCCTAAAATGGTCACCTAGACTTTGGGCCCCATTTCTAAATTTATCAAATCCCTGAATCAATATTTTCAAATATCAACAATATCAATTATATCAATTTCCTTGATCAAATCATAATCAATTCAATATTTCCTAAGGTTTGAACCTTATTTAATTTAAAAGAGCAAAAAAATAAAAATAAAAATCTTATTTAATTAAGAGAACATGCTCTCTTTTAATTAATTAAAAATCTCTTTTAATTAAATAATAAAAGGAATTTCCTCCTCTTTTATTTAAATAAAAAATCCCCATTTTTCTTCTTATCCTATGTTGCACAAATAAAGCATTATTCTTATTTTATAAAAAAAGAAAAAAACACTTTTTGTCTTATGTGGGACACAAAAGTCAACTCCTATTTTCCTATTGGAGGATATTTGTG
>MU225567.1:170352-186477 GCA_018584345.1 Thuja plicata
TTCTTGATTCAGCTATTTTTCTGTGAGCTTTCGCTCAAGCTTGAGATTCTTATCTCTTATTTTGGATATGATCCCGAATCGACCTCATGTCCAGAATCCTTTATTTATTTTTGTCCTGATGTGTTCCATTTTCATTCACATTCTTGTATATTTACTATATATTTGTATACTACATTTACTTTTCATTGTATTATGTTTACTAGTTTTAGAAAAACAATGAAAACATCATTTTATAATTGTTATAGTACGTTCTAACTCTATCTCTCCCAGACCAGTTTGACAACAATGTCAAGCAAGTTATATACAATATTGGAAAATACATGAGGTAAGTAGTGATATTTTTTCAATTTATTGTATAGATATTATATTTTTTATTTGTTTAACTTGTTATTGTTAGAATAACAGAGGGGGGGGGGGAATCAACAGCCTCAAAAATTAATCCAATAATCCAACCAAAACTTATATCACATTTGTACTACCTCTAGTTATCTTTAGTCCTACAAGGTGTATGCCATGTGTGAATCTAACATATAAATACTGCTCGGTGATTATACTATTTATCCTTTTCTTAAGCATTTTCGAATTGCAGTTTATCTTTTCGTAGCCTTTAGCGAATATCAGTAAATAAGCTTAGTGTTTACCGACCAATCCTGTTTTAGTAAGGTGTTGAGAAAAACATCAAATTAATGAACCATATACACATTTGACACATGGATTTCTAACATGGAAACCCTGTTAAGGGAAAAACCACTTGGAACCGATAACCCAAAATTCTCAGTCTTTTGAAGTGAGCTCGGTGAAGAGCCAACCCTGTTAAAGGTTACAAACACATTGTTAAGTGCAACCTTGTTAGAGGATTTAAAGCCATTGTTTAGTATTTTGACCTTAGGAAATCACTATGTTTTCAACAAGAAAAACATTTTGATACTCTTGAGTATCTCAATACATTAAGGACTGTTAAATCCCACTCAGTTAAGAGATTTTCTAAATCAATGGTTAAAATAAAACAGTAAATGACCTGTTCATTAATACAACTTAAAATTGCAGATTTTTAGATCTATTGTAAGCCCATAATACCTCTCTAATCAATATTCTCTTATGTTCCTTTTCTCCCCTCCTTGTTCTTTCTACTCGGTGAATGCTATTGCTTCTCTATTTCTCGATGTTTGTAGAATTCTTGGCTCAGTTCTTTAGCCTGTATGATCAGATCTGCATAAAGATTTCTATCTTCACCAGGAATTATGCTCAACATTCCTCTCTTTGATAATGAATTACTTGTCTCTTTATATAGACATGATTTCACCATTTACATTCCTTTTCTTTCTTGTTCTTGACGTAGATAGATTTCTTGATCCAAAAATCTCACCATGCATTTCTTTAATCTTTAAAGCATAGCTTTAGTTTTATTCCATAGTTTCTCCTTGACAAATGTGAATAAAACTAGCTTTAAATCTTCAGTTCAACTAGTCGATAAAAAAAAATTAATAAATCAGTTAACTCTATATATAGCTCCTACCAGCTAAGTATTTTGTCATTTCCAAACTCCTATTCTGATTGATGATCAACTCTTAGTTTTCTCGGTTATTGACTCCAATTGTCCTCAGGAATTACCTTCAGTTCTACTTGGGGTTCACTTCAGTTATGCTCAGTGTTGCGGTGCTCAGTATACACTGTGACTGCTTAGGGTTCTCTATTTATTGGTGTGCATTTTCCGTCAGTGTTTACTGTCACTCGATGTACACTAGATTTATATGTTTACCGATAATATAAACTTTATCTCTTTGGTTTATTTGAAGTCTATGACAATATTTATATGACCAATCAGATTATATCAAGTTGACATCAATGACAATACAATACATTAACTGATTTAATGTCTTGCATTTACTTTCTGTAGATCAGTGATCATCAAATTATCATTTTCAAACATTCCATCAGTTATATCTCATCAATCTCTCCCTTTGGCATTGATGGCAACATACTTATCAAAACAATATGAAATAAGTAATGTAAAGCATGCCATATCATACCAAACTGGTGCAGGAGCACCTAGGCCACCTACTAAACCCTAGATGTTTTGGCTTGTAACTAACCTTGGCCAAGACTGTGTGTGTTTTTATTTTGGACCTTAGAAGGTCTTTCAAGGTGTGTTACTAGGTGGATAGATAGTGTCTAATCCAACCTAGTATAGTTAGGTTACTTTATTGCTTAATTTTGGTCTAAATGGGAAATATGGTCTAAATGTGTTCTAGACGTTATCATAGTAGGAAAGATGATTTTATAGGATTTTATGAGGTTGGTTCATTGAAACATATGGGTTAGAGGCCCTAAAAGATAAGATAGAAGCATAAATGCAAAGATGCTACAAGTTGCTCAAAAGTTGTCATGACAACATTTGCAACTTTTTGCAAATGTTGCATGCAACTTGACAACTTTGGATTCCCCTCATTGTAGGAGTGATAAATAAATGGAAAAAGCCTAGAAACATGGAAGAAGCATCTTAAGGATGTATGTGACTCATTTCCTGATATAGAAGTGACTGTAAGCAAGTTTTTGAAAAGTAAGAAGCTCTGTAATTCTGTGTTGTTAGCAATATTCGAGCATTTTGAGTTACAAAGCATTTGGATGGATTGAATTGATCAATGTAATGATATATTTGTGTTGATTGGGTATATACAATACTTTTTTATTCATTAAGAAAGAAATATAGAATTAGTTTGGTAGCATTTATAAATTGATTAGGATTTAGGGAGTTTGCTGGTTCAGTTTAGAGTAGTTTATGTTTCCATGGCTCCCCCATGAAATCTAACCATGGGAATCTCCTAAGGTTATATGAATGTTTTAGGGGAGCCTATGTAAAGTGTATATATGCAAGTAGAGGTCCTCAAGATTTGAGCTACTATTTTTAAAGCCATGTGCTATGCGAGCTAGGACAGTCCGGTTAGTGGTATGACAGGGGAAAACAAGAGTGCAGAGACAAGGGTGTGTATTTGAGTATGGAACCAAGTGTGGGATCAGTGTCATTAGAGTCTCATAGACCCTTAGTGTCGAGTTTAGAACCCACCCAATCCATTTGGATTGATTTTTTCATAGAAATTAGAGAAGTGCTTGTGAGGAGCCAAAATAGGCCTAATAGCCCTACATTTAAGGACAGAGGTGTACAAACATGTTGGAAACCCTAGAACTTAGAGATATTTGAGTTTTCCCAAAAGGGTATCTAGATCCTAGATTTTTTTTAGGGGTTGTGTGGAAGGTTTCAGAGAAAATCTTGAAAAACCCTCTGGATAGGGCTAATTAGTGTTTTAGACCTAATAGGACAATTTGGGTGCAATTTTGAAACTTGACCAAGTAGGGATTGAAGACCTATGGGATTTGAAATGTATGGATGTATAATGATCATAAAAAGGATGTAGAAGGCCCTTGTAGCATGTGTGGAGTTGGTATGAAGAGTTTAGCATTGGAATTATTCAAGGCCAAGGAGAAGCATTGAGACAAAACTAGTGATGGATGTCCTTCAAGGTGAAACACAATAGTTGTAACTCTTAGGGAAGAGTTAAGAGTAGTCTAGGATCAGTGTCTATAGACTTGTGAGGACCTAAATTGGATTTAGGATCCTAAAGTGGACTAGGACAAGAAAGGTCATGTCTAGTGTATTGTGAAGCACACCTTATGGTGACTTCTATCCAAGTGGTATTAGAGCCTCTTTTGATCAGGTTTGTGGTTAATGTTACAACCAAAGGAATCCATTGGAGAGTCAACAATGGTGACTAATTATGAATTATAAAAGAAGGTAGATGAGCAAGAGGAGGAGAATAGATTACTCTGAGATAGGCTGGCTTAATTAGAGCAAAAAGTGGATGAAGTTGATGTGAAAGTAGATGAAGTGAAGGATAGAATGGAAGGGAAAAGCAAAGACATTGCCATTGAAGATGAAGTCCCTGAAGCTAACCCTGTCCTAAATGAAGAACCATTCATGAAATCCCTAAAGGCTATGAGTGGAAAAGCATTGGAAGGAGTTCCCATTTTGAGTGAAAAAATGTAACTAGAGGTAGTCCTTGATTGGATAGAGGGAAAAGAGAACCATTTTGAGTGTGATGGAATCATAGAGGCTCAAAAGGTGAAGGTTGAAAAAGATATATTGAGAGGGTCTACTCTTACTTGGTGGAAATCCATCCAAGAAGAGAGGGAGAAGGAAGGAAAAAGGCCCATTGCTTCATGGAAGGCTATGGTAACAAGAGTCAGAGATGCTTACATCCCTGAGGATTATGAAATCTAGTTGCACAAGAGAAGACAAGGTCTAAGGTAGAAGGACCTAGATGTCAACTCATACACTAAAGAGTTTCAGAGACTTTTTATGAGGTCAAGAGTAGAAGAGGATGAGAAAGTGAAGGTAGAAAGGTACCTTAATGTACTCAAATGGACCATTCTAGATGAGATGAGTCTTTTGAATCTAGAAAAAGTTCAAAAATGCCACCAAATTTCTATCAAGGTGGAAGACAAGTTGAAGGAGAAACAAGATTCAAACACTTCAAGAGGAAGGGGTAGAGGAAGAGACACTAGAGGACAAAGAAGTGGTTATGGTGGAAGAAGCTCTAAACCTAAAGGACAATCAAAGACTAAGCTCACTGAAAAACATGAAGGAAACTTCAATAGAGGGAGTTTAAGTAGAGGAGGGAACTCTAACAATAGAGGAAGAGGCAGTAGTCAAGGAAGATGAAATTATTTTTCCAATATAAAGTGCTATCACTGTAATCAATTAGGACATCCGACATATAGGTGTCCAGAGAAGGAAAGTACCTCTAAAGGAGCTGACAAAAGAGTGAACTATGTTCATGAGGAGATAAGTGGAAACAAGAACCCTGAAGTTTCATTAGAATCAGAGGAGGGAGAGAATCTCATGATGAGAAGACCTCTAATCAAAGAGCCAGTGAAGGAAGAACTCAGTCAAAGGAGATCATTGTTCATAGTAAAGTGTAAGATGATGGAAAAAGTGTATAGAGACTCCATAGACTTAGGGTCTACTGACAACATAGTGTCAGAGGAGGAAGTGAGAAAGATGAAAATGACAAGGATACCCCACACCAGTCCCTATAAGGTCACTTGGCTAAACAAAGGACAAGATGTCCTAGTTAATGAGAAATCTTGGGTAGAATTCTCAATTGGGAGATACAAGGATAAAGTTTTATGTGATGTCTTACCTATGGATGTATGTAACTTTCTCCTAGGTACACCATGGAAATTTTATAGGAGGGCCATGCATGATGGACTGAAAAATTCATACTCCTTCAAGAAAGACAATGTGACATACAAAATCTAGTCATTGTTGGAGGATGTAGAATTAAAGTCTACTGGTCCCAATGTTCTCTTGGTGAGTGAAAAAGAGTTCTTAGAGATCTTAGATGAAGGAGAAGGAGTTGGATTTTCAGTGGTGTTAAAGCCAAAGGAAGTTGCAGAAAAAATAGAGAAGATGACAAAGCTGCCAAAAGAAGTCCAAGAGATGTTAGTAAAGTATGAAGGAATAGTGAGTGATGGACAACCATTAACCTTTCCCTCTAAGAGGTCTATAAGCCATCATATAGAACTAATACCAGGAGCTACCCTACCCAATAAGAAAACCTATAAAATGAATCCCCAACAGAATGAAGATATTTCTAGACAAATCCAAGAGCTCTTAGAACAAGGCCTTATAAGAAAGAGCATTAGCCCTTGTGTCGTACCCACAGTCCTAACACCTGAAAAGGGAGGAACTTGGAGGTTATGTACAAACTATAGATAAATGAATAGGATCACCATTAGGTATAGATCCCTATCCCTAGAATAGAAGACCTAATGGACTTTCTAGGAGGAGCAAGGTACTTCACAAAGATAGACCTAAAGAGTGGTTATCATCAAATTAGAGTAAATGAAGGAGATGAGTGGAAAACAGCCTTCAAGACTACAAAAGGATTGTATGAGTGGATTTTCATGCCATTTGGGTTGTCAAATGCCCCATCAAAATTCATGAGGTTGATGAATGAGGTACTTAAAGAGTACAATGGAAAGGTTATAGTGGTCTACTTAGATGATATATTCATCTATACCTCAAACACCTTGAACTGGTTTTTAAGAAGCTACAAGAGGAGAAGTTGATGATCAACTTAGAAAAGTGTGAGTTCATCAAGACAGAGTTGGTGTACCTTGGTTTTGTACTATCTCAGGGAAACCTAAAGATGGATCCTAGTAAAGTGGAGGCCATCATCAACTGGCCTACTCCAAGAAAAAGAATTGAGGTAAGAAGCTTTCATGGCCTAGAACAGTAGAATAGAAAATTTATTAAGCAATTTAGTGAAATATGTCCTATGTTTGACAATATTAAAGGAGGCATGAAGACTAATTTTATTTGGAATGAACAAGCTAACCATGTTTTGAGCTACTGAAAAAGAATATTGCAACCTAACCAATTTTGGTCTTGCCAAGTTTTGAAAAGTTGTTTACAGTGGAATGTGATGGAAGCAGTGTGGAAATTGGAGCTGTCTTAAGACAAGAGGGAAGACCAGTGAACTTCCACTCTGAAAAAATAAGGGAAGCTAAAAAGAAATATTATTCTTATGAATTATAGATATACACTCTGGTCTAGTCACTGAGAAAATGGAGGTATTACTTGCTTCCAAAGGAGTTCATAGTCTATTCAGAAAATCAAGCCTTGAACTTCTTGAAAGCACAAGACAAATTGAGTCATAAGCATATGAAGTGGGTTGAATACCTGCAAGCATATACATTCAATATCAAACACAAGAAGGGATTGCAAAACAAGGTTGCAGATGCCTTGAGTAGAAGAGCCCTTATCATCCAAGAGATCCAATTATAGATCATGGGAATACACAACTTCAAAGATCTATATGGTGATGATGAAGACTTTGTAGACATTCATAAGGTATGTCAAGAATATCAGAACCATTTTCATAGTAAATAATCTGAATATACTTTGCAAATTAATCTTCTATTTAAATGAAGTAAACTATGTGTCCCTAGAGGGTCTATAAGGGAGAATTTGATTCAGGAGAAACATAATGGTGCATTGAGTGGTCATTTTGGGGTCAGTAAGACACAAGAACTTGTTCAGAGATTTTTCTTTTGGCCAAAGGTGAATGTGGATATTAGGAAATTTGTTGAGAGTTGCATTGTGTGTCAGAAGGCCAAGGGAACATCCACTAATGCTGGCCTATACCAATCACTTCCTATCCTAACTAGACCATGGGAATGCTTAAGCATGGACTTTTTGGTTGGACTGCCCAAGTCAAGATAGGGAATGGATAGTATCTATGTGATAGTAGACACATTTAGCAAAATGGATCACTTTGTGTCATACAAAACAACCAATGATGCCAATTAAATAGCTTCTCTTTTATTTAAAGAGGTTTTCAGAATGCATGGATTTCCTTTGAGCATTGTGTTGGACAGAGACACCAAGTTTATGAGTCACTTTTGGAAGACTCTGTGGAAAAATTTGGGCACCAAATTATCCTTTGGATCTGCATACCATCCTCAAAATGATGGTCAAATGGAGGTAGTTAATAGGAGTCTTGGAAATCTCCTAAGATGCTTAACAAAGGAGTATGGTCAGACATGGGACCAACTTATAGGTCAAGATGAATATGCTTATAATGACACTATGAACATGACTACTGGTAAGAGTCCTTTTTAAATTATTTATGGTCTATGCCCTAGAGGCATTTATGAGCTTAGAGAACTAAAGGATGGAGTGAAAGGCAATGGATATGCTGAAGAATTTTCATATGCTATGCAAGAAGTTCATGACATAGTCAGGAAGACACTAATTGACAACACTGAAAAGATCAAGAGTAAAGTTGATGAAGGGAAAAGGGATGTTAAATTCAAGGTTGGATATCTAATGATGGTACATATTAAAAAGGCTAGACTATAGAAAGGAATCCCACACAAGTTATAGATGAGAAGAGTTGGCCCCTACACTATACTGTGCAAGTATGGAGCAAATGCTTACAAGGTGGAGTTACTAGGGAACAATGGCTTATCACCTATCTTTAACATTAAAAACTTGGTTCTATACAAGGGGCCAATCCCTGATATAGATCAAAGTTTGATTGAGGTCATCCAAGAGGTAGAAGAACTCCATTATCCATCCACACCAGTCAAGAAGGCAGACTGCATACTGGAATCTAGAATTTACAAGAAAAATAGGAAGAAGGATTAAAAAGAGAACTTAGTGAAGTGGAAAGGACTACTAGATGCAGATGAAACATGGATAAAGGATTCATAATTAAAAAATTTGTTCATTGATCCTGACTTACTCAATCCAAGGATGGATTGAAAACTTTCACTTAGGGAGGATGGTGCAGGAGCACCTAGGCCACCTACTAAACCCTAGATGTTTTGGCTTGTAAGTGACCTTGGCCAAGTAAGTGTGTGTATTTATTTTGGACCTTATAAGGTCTTCCAAGTTGTGTTACTAAGTGGACATATAGTTAGTGTGTAATCCAACCTAGTATCGTTAGGTTACTTCATTGCTTAATTTTGGTCTAAATGGGAAATATGGTCTAAATGTGTCCTAGACCTTAGAATAGTAGGAAGATGCTTTTCTAGGATTTTATGAGGGATTTTCATCAAACCATATGGGTTAGAGTCCTTAAAAGATAGTATGGAAGCATAAATGCAAAGATGCTAAAAGTTGCTCAAAAGTTGTCATGATAACATTTGCAACTTTTTGCAAATGTTTCAGGCAACTTGAAAAATTTGGATTCCCCTCATTGTAGGAATGGGAAATTAAAGGAAAAAGAATAGAAACATGGAAGAAGAATCTTAAGGATGTATGTGACTCATTTCCTGAGGTATAAGTGGCTGTAAACAAGTTTTTGAATAGTATGTAGCTCTGCAATTCTGTGTTGTTAGCAATATTCAAGCATTTTGAGTTACAGAGAGTTTGGATGGATTGAATTGATCAATGTAATGATATATTTGTGTTTAGTGGGTAGATACATGACTTTTTTATTCATTAAGCAAGCAGTGTAGAGTTATTTTAGTATCATTTATAAATTGATTAGGATTTAGGGAGTCTGCTGGTTCAGTTTAGAGTAGTTTGTGTTTCCATGGCTCCCCCATGAAATCTAATAGTGGAAATATCCTAAGGGTAGATGAATGTTTTAGGGGAGCCTATGTAAAGTTTATATATGCAAGTAGAGGTCCTAAAGAGTCGAGCTACTATTTTTAAAGCCATGCCCTAGGTGAGCTAGGATAGTCCGGTTAGTGGTATGGCAGGGGAAAAAAAGAGTGCAAAGACAAGGGTGGGTATGGGAGTATTGACCCAAGTGTGGGATCAGTCTCATAGACCCATAGTGTTGAGTTTAGAACCCACCCAATCCATTTGGATTGGTTTTTTCATAGAAATTAGAGAAGTGCTTGTGAGGAGCCAAAATAGGCCTAATAGCCCTACATTTTAGTACATAGGTGTATGGATAGGTTGTAAAACTAGACCTTAGAAATATTTGAGATTTACCAAAAGTTTACCTAGATCCTAGATTTTGTTTAGGGGTTGTGTGGAATTTTTTAGAGAAAATCTTGAAAAACCCTCTGGATAGGGCTAATTGGTGTTTTAGGCCTAATAGGACAATTTTGGTGCAATTTTGAAACTCGACCAAGTAGGGATTGAAGACCTATGGGATTTTAATTGTATGGATGTAGAATGACCATATAAAGGATCTAAAAGGACCTTGTAGCATGTGTGGAGTTGGTATGAAGAGTTTAGAATTGGAATTCTTGAAGGCCAAGGAGAAGCATTGAGACAAAACTAGTGATGAATGTCCTTCAAGGTGAAACACAATAGTTGTAACTCTTAGGGAGGAGTTAAGAGTAGTCATAGGCTCAGTTTCTATAGAATTGTGAGGTCCTAAAGTGGATTTAGGATCCTAAAGTGGAATAGGACAAGAAAGGTCTTGTCTAGTGTATTGTGAAGCACACCTTGGGGTTACTTCTATCAAGAACTTATTTCTCTATAACCAATTCAAATATCTGAATCTCGGTAATCTCTTCTAGCTTAGATTTGATTCTCTTAGAGTGATTCTTCATTCTTCATTCCCTTCAATGGATGGATGTAGAAGCTTCTAATTCTATCTCTCCCTTTTTTTTGTAGAATCTCTTCTCCCTTTTCTAGATAGATATGTAGTGTTAACTTTCTCCAATTTTCTCCCTTTGATGGATGTTTGTTTCTTTGAATCCCCCTTTAACTGTTCCTCTTCCTGATGTATATTTCTCTTCTCTCCCTTTGGATGATCAAGATAGATATTTCATATGGATATATTCATTGAGTACATCTCCCCCTTTGACAAAAATGCCAAACAAAAATATATCTCTCTCCTGTCCATCAACAATATAGTTATGTTGTACCTTCTTATACTGATATATCATTGTAGTACATATCTTTTCTTGCATCAACATGAATTATCTTCTGATAATGTATAGGTTGATGCAGACTCCAAGTCAGCTTAGTGACTAGTAGATAAGGGTTGGACCCCTAGTCTCTTCCTTAGGTACTCAAATGTATCTTTTGGCAATGTCTTTGTGAATATGTCTGCTAATTATTCCTTGGATTTTACATATTCTAGTATCACCTCTTTGTCTTGTACTTGTTCCCCCAAGTAATGATACTTGATAGAAATGTGCTTTGTCTTAGCATACTTTACAGGGTTCTTTGAAATGTTGATAGCATTTGTATTATCACAATAGATAATTACTGGTTCAAGGATTTCCATATTCATACCTCTCAACAATTTCTTGATCCATGCAATGTTAGAGAAATTTGCAGCAGATGCCACATATTCTGCTTCTACAGTTGATTGTGAGATGCACACTTGCTTTTAACTTATCCATGTAACAAGTCTTTCACACATAAAGAATGCTCCTCTTTTTGTGCTCTTTCTATCATCTATGTTTCCATCCCAATCAACATCAGTATAGACTTGAAGCTCAAATTTTCCTTTTATTATACCACAGACCATAGTCTTCGATATTTTTTAGATATCTAAAAATTATTTTAACAACAGTCATGTGTGATTCCTTGGGATTAGCAGAGAATCTTGCAACTATACCAATTACATGTGCTATATCTGGTCTAGTATGTACAACTTACATGAGTTTTCCAATCATAGATCTATATAAGGACCTCGCTTGACTTGTCTTCCTTTGTCAGTTTTCATTTGGTTTCCATAGGTGTTCCCACTAGTTTGGAGTCCCCCATTTTGAATATCTTCATAACTTCTTTGATGTATTTTGATTGTGTGATGTAGATGCCTTCACCATGTTGTAGAATCTGTAGACCAAGAAAGAATTTGATCTCTCCAAACATTGACATCTGAAAATCTTTTCTCATTTCATCAGAAAATGATTTTCATAACATATCATTACCTCCAAATATGATATCATCAACAAATATCTCAGCAATCAGAATGTTATCATCAGTATCTTCTTTTAAATACAAATTACTGTTATCATTTATTCTTACAAATTCAATACTTATGAGATAAGAGTAAAGTCTTTCATACCATGCTCTCGGTGCTTGTTTCAATCTATACAAGGCTTTATCTAGTATACAAACCATGTTCCTCTTATTAGGATCAACAAACCTTTCAGGTTGTTCAATGTATACCTCCTCTTCTAGTATTCCATTCAAAAATGCATATTTGACATCCATTTGGTATACTTTCAATCCTTTTAAAGAAACATAAGAAAGTAGAATTATTACACCTACTATTTTAGCAATGGGTGCAAAGGTTTCTCCATAATCAATACCTTCTTCTTGTGCATACCCTTTGCATACTAATCTTGCTTTGTTCCTTGTGACTTCTCCATTCTCATTCATTTTGTTTTTGAATATCCATTTGGTACCAATGACATTTTTGTCACTTGGTCTAGGTAATAATGTCCATGTTCTGTTCTTCTCAATATTCTCAATCTCTTCATTCATAACACTAACTCATTCTTGATTCTCAAGTGTAGTATTGACATATTTAGGATCAAAATCACAAATCAAACATCTAGTGTTCAGTGACTTACTTCTTTTTCTCATTCCAACTCTTTTTTCTCCTATGATCTGGTCCTGTGGATGGTGTCTTCTGACATACTTGTAAAGTAATGGTTCAGATCTTTGTTCATCATTATGATCAACTTGACCTTTATTTTGATCTTCATCATCGCTCGGTTCATCATTGTGAGAATTTTCCTAATTTTTGGTGTGTGCAGCCTATTGCTCGGTTGCATTGTTCTGTCACTTGGTAGCGATACATTGTTTCTCAGGAAGAGTGTCAGGTTCTTCACTGTAGACAAATCTATTGTAATCTTCTGGTTCCTTTATGCTTTCCTCATCATTTGCTCAGTAAAATTCATCCACTTTAACACTTGCACTTTTAATGATTTTGTTAGAGGATTTGCTAAGACATTTATAAGCTTTGCTTTTGGTAGAGTAACCTATAAATATTCCTTCATCACTTTTGGAATCAATCTTTCCATTTCTATCATATTTCAAAATATAACATTGACTTCCAAAAATTCTAAATTAACTTACATTAGGTGTGTATCCATACCATAGCTCATAAGGTGTCTTATTAGTGTCTTTCTTCAATTGAACTCAGTTTAATGTATAGACAATAGTACTTACAACTTCTCTCCAGAATGTTTGTGTGATACCTTTCTCAATCATCAGTGTTCTATCATAATCAATGATTGATCTATTTCTTTTCTTAGCAATCCCATTTTTCTATGGTGTTCTCAGTGTAGAAACTTGTCTTGTAATTCCATGCTCATTACAAAATTTAGTGAATTCATCATAAATAAATTCTCCTCTATCTGATCTTAGACATTTTAGTTCCTTTGCACTTTGTTTTTCAACTATATCTTTATACCATTAAAACATCTTAAATGATTTTTATTTCTCTTTTAAGAACATAACAGTCATCATTCTAGAATAATCATCAAAAAATAGAATGAAGTATCTATAACCATAATAGCTTTTTGTTCTCATTGGTCCACATAAGTCAGTATGGACTAACTATAGAATAACATTAGATGTGTAGGTTTTTTTTTTGAAACTAAACTTTGTCACTTTACCTTTTTAACAATTCTTACATATGACATGGTTTGGTTTAGACATGCTTGGCAAGCCTCTTACTTTTCTTTTCTTGGTTATCCTAACCATGTTGTCAAAATTCACATGACATAACCTTTTATGCCACAACCAAATGTATTCATTTATAGCCAATAAACAAGTGGTCTCAATATTATCAAGATATAATAGGTTACCTTTTGTTTGTTCACCAGTACCGATAAACCTTCTTGTTTCATTGTAGATCTTTGCCTTTTTGTTCTCAAATGCAACTCGGTGTCCAGTGTTATTCAGCTGTGAAAAAATCAATAAATTATAGTTAAGTCCTTTCACCCAATATGAATTTTCACATCTGATCAGATTATTTAACATGATGGTTCCTTTACATTCAATTGGACAAGGTGAGTTATTACCCATTCTTACTGATCCACCATTATAATATTCAAAAGTTTCAAACTTTTCCTTATATCTGGTCATATGGTGAGTACAACCACTATCAATAATCCAGACATCATTTTTACTAACCTTAGATATGAGTGTAGTTTCAACATACCTTTCTTCTTTGTCTAAATCATCCTTCATAGCAACAAATACTACCTCAATATCTTCATCAGATTCGGTGTGAGTATTTTCAGCTTTGTTCTTAGCTAGGTAACAAGCCTTCTTTCCTTTCCTTTGTCCTTGTAGTCTTGGTTATCTCTTCTGTCAGAGTGTCAGTTGCTTTTGTAATTTTAGTCATCACCTCTGTCAAACTTCTTTTCATAAGATCTATCATTTTTTCTATCATCTTTTCTCTTTTTAGGGCATCTAGCAGCAAAGTATCCAATCTCTTTGCAATTAAAATAGACCAGTGGTAATTTACCTTTGTATCTACCTTTGCCTCTTTTCAATCTTCTAGCCATTAGTGCTTCAATTTCATCAATTTCTTTTTCATCACTATCACTTTACTATCATTTCTCATAGTGTTTTATAACTTGATTTACTTATTTTTAGAGAAGATTTGAATGCAGACTCAATAGTTGGTAAGACACTGTTTTCAAAGTTATTAATCTCAAATGAAATAAGTCTACCAATCAAACTATCTAGAGTAATATTGTTATTTTCTACTTCTCTCATTTCTTAAATTGCAGATACTCTAATAGCATAAATAGGTAGTAAGGTTCTTAGAATTTTACTTACCACTATTTCTTATTCAATTACACCTCCTACTCCTTGGATATAATTGAAAACCTCTTTGATTCTACTATGGTACTGAGTGATGTTTTCTCCTTCCTTCATTCTTAGATTATCAGACTTTTCTCTTAGGTTTTCAGCTTTAGCCCTCAACACATTTTTTATCTCCTCCATGTACTAGCTTGAGTTTGTCCCACATTTTCTTTGCAGTGGTGCATGATTTGACATATTAAAATTCAGCATCAGAGAGTGAGGAAGCAAGTTCTATCATCATAGAATTTTGTTCATTTTTCTCTCTCAATTGATCAACTATCGGAGGTCCAATAGGTAAAACAAATTCAGTATCCAAGTACTGTGTGACATCATTTCCAATACCTGATAGGTGGAGTATTATCCTACTTTTCCATGATGAAAAATTGTCTTTGTTCAACTTAGGCACATCTATTTTACTCATCTTTTGATCTTTAGCTTTAGTCTTTAAACTCTCTTCCAATCACACTAGCTCTGATACTAATTTTTAGAATAACTGAGAGGGGGGGGGGGGTGAATCAATGGCCTTAAAAATTAATCCAATAATCCAACCAAAACTTATAATACATATATAATACCTATAGTTATCTCTAGTCCTACAAGATGTATGCCATGTGTGAATCTAACATATATATATATACTACTCGGTGATTATACTATTTATCCTTTTCTTAAGATTTATCGAATATTAGTTTATCTTTTCTTATCCTTTACTGAATATTAGTAAATAAACTTAGTGTTTACCGACCAATCCTATTTTATTAATGTGTAAATAAAAACATCAAAGTAATGAACCATATACACATTTGACACATGGATTTTTAACGTGGAAACCCTATTAAGGGAAAAATCACTTGGGACTGGTAACCAAAAATTTTTACTCTTCTAAAGTTAGCTCGGTGAAGAGCCAACCCTGTTAAAGGTTACAAACACACTATTTTTTATTAAGGTAACAATAGGTTTTGAAGGGACCCTAAAAACCTTTACAAAGAACCAAAAAGAACGACAAGAAAGGACCAAAATAACTACAATTTGTCAAACATGTCAGAAAACCAAAAAAGGGCTAAAATCTAGATTAAACACTAAAGATCATTACAATACAAAATAACAATGAATGACTAAATACTTCCAGCAAAATAGAAACAAAAAACATACAGCAGACAAAACATTTGAGCACAGAAACTAATCAGAATCCATCTTATCTTCTAGAATCTGGACTTCTTCCATCTGTAGCTCCATGCTCTGGATTGAGTCCCGCAACTTAGTGATATCTTTAATTTGAACATCATCTTTCTTTTTGGTGCTGGATCTGGTCCTAGTACATGGGCCCAAGATATGAATATCCTGAGAGCCATCATCCTTCTTCTTAACCTTATCATTGTAGTTACCTTCTAGAAGGGTATACAGGGCTTTCGAGTTGTCCACATAATTTTTCATTCCCATTTTGCTGATAGTAGTTAGTTTTTTGAGAAGAGCATTGTTGTTATTGTGTGTGTGTATTTGGGTACCTGTTGAAAACAACACAAACACTCAATAGGTCATTGCATTAGTTCAAATGGTTAGATAAAATGTTAAAAACCACTAATATCGGCCTATTGCCTTCTAACTAGAAAGAGTGTGATTAGTTGCATATTTAGCCCTCAGAATATGCTACAAATCAGTGACCAATACTATTCTAGCATGAAAGATTTGATTCAAATTTAAGCTAAAAATATGAAAAAGCATGTAATCTAGCTTTAAAAGATGAAATGGAAACAATACAAAAGCATGGAATGGTGAGTGAAATGTGAATCTAGGATGAATCTAACAGCATA
>MU225567.1:197950-229208 GCA_018584345.1 Thuja plicata
CTTTTTAATAATTAGGGGACTATAGCCATTTTAATTAAATTAAATAGGCTAGGGAAATGGGTTAATTGCAAGTAGGTATTTGATTTAGGGATTTATTTAATTCCTTTATAATTAAATACTATAGCCATATTTGATTTTGGTTTAATTTGATTGGTAAAATTTGATTTAAATTATATGGCTATAATAGTTAATATAAATCAGTGATAAAAATCACCTAGGACATTAAATTGATTTAAAGAATTATGCCAAGCAGTAACAGGGTCATTTGGACATAATCGAGGGTATGATCACACTTAGGGTAAATAGGGTCCATAGTTGCGACAGACCAAATTCAGGTGGTTACATTTATTAACCTTGTCGGTTATCTTTTTGAGCCTATTATCAACCATGGAGATAATATTTTTGTCCATATTATTTACCTTATCAAACACATCATTCCCTTGCTGGTACATGACCACATCATTTGCTATTTTTTCCACAATTTCCTCCAGTAGGGAGTTTCTTTCTTCCAGATTCTTGTAATTATCTTGAATCTTCTTCATGTCATCCTGAATCAATTTATCAATATTATAGCTATTCTCAGCTTTATTTCTGGCCATTTGAAGGAAATATTGAGTAGCCACTCTTTTGACTTTGAACTCTCTCTCACGGAGTTCATCATCCAGACTCCTCAGGTTCTGGTCATTCTTCTCCTCAAAATCTCCTTTCGGGATATCTTGGGTATCCTCATCATTCTTATTAATAGTATTATCCTTATCGACTTTGTCAGCTTCCTCCTCAGGAACAATATTCTCCTAATTTTTCTTAGTATTGCCCTTATTAATCTCAGTTTCCTCAATGTTCCCCAAATCCCTGTTAGACTCCTAAATTTCTTGGTTTTGCTTCTCCTCTCCATTATTATTGACATTATGGTCTTTAATGTGGGTATCAATGATATTATCAATTTCTTCAGTAATTTCATCCAGAATGTTGCTATCCATCTTTTGGGTATCCTCAATATCTCCTTTACCACCCAAGGCTCGTTGGTAATGATAGTATTAGTCTCTAGATCATCAGTATTTCTCAGATTCCTAGTAAACCCTCATCCTTAGAAGCTTCAACATCCTGTTCATCATTACTTCTCATCCCTTCAATGTCATCATAAATTGACAAAGTGATATCATCAGCAATAGGGCCTTTACATCTTTTTTTGGATTTTTCTTTGCTAGGATTCTTACTAGTAGACAACTCCATGCTCTTCCTTTTAACATTCTCAATAATCTTAGGAATGGGGTTAGGAATGTGGTTTTTAACATAGCCTATAACCAACAGAATTAGACCCTCATGTAAAATAGGGGAAGATTTAACTCTATGGTCAATAATACTCTGATTGAGCAATCTTAACATATAATAGGGAAAAAATCCTAATTTCATGACAAAAATGGTTAACCAAAACAAAATGCTAGATGTAGACCTTTGAATACCTGCCTTTGAGTGTGAAGTACTCCATGATAACCCTGATAACATACGCCCATATATGCTTTATGTTTGACAACATAACATAGTCCAGATCACCCTTCACGAGAATGGTCCACTCCTCATCAGTCTTGGGGAAATTTTTATAGGCTTTATTGCCCTCTTTTTTGTCTTTTGAAAAATGCATTCCCTCCAACGGGAGACCAATAATCTCAGCAAGGTGGTCCAGAGTGAGGGTTACGGATTTTCCCAGAATGCTCACTGTCCTATTCTCCCAACCATTCACAAAATATTTTGTCACCTCCTTATTGTTTCCATGGAGATGTTTTAAGTATTTTTTCACTTTAACCTTCTTGAGCTTGCTCCACACCTCTTTTTCATTCCTCCATTTGCACACCATGGGTTCTTCTCTGTTCAAATCTCCCCCCATTTCTTCATTCTCCTCCATATTGGTGTAATCTCTCACACTATTCTGTCTTTTGCTAATATTCAGCCCAAGACGCATACATAACTTCAAATGAATAGAGTGATAAATGATACCCCAAAAATATTGCAACTGAAGCAAGTCATCATAAATTTGACACTTCACATGGCACGACATCGTTATTGTACCCCAGAATAAAACAACATTAATCAAAATGATTAATTCAATTAATTTCACCTGCCTTGTGATTAACCCACTAATAATTGAGAAATAAATTAACTTCATCATTAATTTTAGCAAATCCATGCCACTTGCAAGTGAGATCATTTTTAAGTCCAAGGTTGGCAAGACTATCTGCCACTTGGTTAGTTTCCTGATAATTATGAGTGACATGAAAGGAGGTAAATTTCAAAGCCACTTCTTTAATTTTGACAATTAAATGATCAATTGTCCAAGAAGCCTTACTTCTACCTTTGGTGTTATTAATAATATTTAAAGAGTCTCCCTCCAGCCATACTTTCTTATAGCCCAGTTCCTCTACCAGCAAAATAACATTGAGAGCCACCATAGCCTCTTCCCTATGGCTAGATTGAGTTCCCACAGGAGAAGCAATCACACCAACACAATTACCATTCTAATATCTTATTATGCCTCCTCCTCCAGCAATGCCAAGATTTCCCTTTGCAGCCCCATCGAAGTTCGCTTAACCTAGTCTTCAGGGGGTGAAGTCCAAGTAGCCATAGACCTCTGATTGATAGATTTTGGTACTTTGTCATTTTTGTCACTTTCCCTCTTACTATAATTAGACTCTGATTTTTATGAAAGAAATTTTTCTTCCAGCACCCTACAAATTTGGTTTCCCACCACTTCAGGGCTAGACTGATTTTCTCTGAAGATTATATTATTGTGTTCTTTCCATATTATCCAACAAAAGAAAGGAGGAATGAGGTACCATAGATCTTTGTCAATAAATTTTTGAGGTGGATAACTCCATTGAGCAACAAAATCCTGCCAAATAGAGGGGAAAAACCAACAAAGATTCCATTTTCTAAAGATGATATCCTAGAATTTATGAGTGAAGGGACAATGGAGCATGATATGATCAAAAGATTCATAATTTTCAAAACAAAGACTACATCTATTAAAAATATTGAAACCCCTTATATTAAGATTATCAAGAGTCAGTGGTTTATTTTGAATGAGAAGCCAATAGAAAAAGTTGACTTTAGGTATGAGATTTTTATACCACACAAAGAAGAAAGGAGGCCTTTCCTCTTTTTCAGTAAAGATTTTGACGGTGGAAGCCATAGTGTACTTGTCATCAGAAGTAGGATTCCAAACAATCGAGTCTTGGATGTTATCTTTGATATACCAAGTCTACAATTCATGCTGGAGGGAAATAAATCTAACTTCGATTTCTCCCAGATTCTTCCATTTATTGTCCTACCAGTAATCAATAGCTTTAGTACCAATAGATGCTTTTCACCTATCAATGATTTTCTTCCAATCTTGGCTGTTGGACAGAGGAACTAAATGGATCTATTCATCATCCCAGAAATCAATTCTACTTCCATCTCCTAGCTTCCATCTTTTACCTTTGACAATCAGGTCATTGGTTGACTTAATACTATTCCAAATGAAGGATCCATTAGTACTGTTATCATCACTTATAAATTTCTCCAAAGAATTATTGAGGAATAGATATTTTATTTTAATAATGTAGTTCCATTCTTTTTGATCTCCATAAATCCTCCAAAGTTATTTTTCCATAAGGGCTTTATTTTTTTTTTTTATGGTTCACAACCCGAGAGCTCCCAAATTTTTGGGCTTGCAAACTTTGTCCCAAGAAACAAGGCTAAATATTTTCTTTTCTTCAACCCCTAACCAAAGAAATCTTTTTTGGATTTTCTCTATCTCAGTAGCAATTTTTTAGGGTATTTTAAACAAGATCATAGCATAAACTAGGAGGTTCTGAAGAGTAGATTTCAATAATTGGAGCTTTCCCACACTGCTAAGGAGCGCCCCTTTCCAACCAGCAAGTTTAATGTTATATATGTCTATAAGAGTATGCCAAAAGATTTTTGAAGGATTGGAGTAGAGAGGTAAACCCAAGTAAGATGAAGGAAGTTTCCCAATATTACATCCAAGAATAGTTGACATTTTCTTTTGTCTTTCTTCCAGAGTATTTATGAAGAAAATAGAGCTCTTAGTCCAATTGACTAGCTGGCTAGTTGCCGCAGTATAGATAGAAAGACCTTTCTTCAGATTTATGGCTTCTTTAATACTTGACTCTCCCATGATAAGAGTATCATCCAAAAATCTCTTGTGGGAGAAAATAAGTCTAGTTGAAGAGGGTTGAATACCATTTATTTCACCTTTTTCCACCATTTTATGGATGTACCTCCCAAGGAATTTAACAAGTATAGAAAAGAGTATAGGAGAGATAGGATCTCCTTGTCTTAGACCTTTGGTAGGTTTAAAAAAAGTAGAAGATCCCCCATTAACAATGACTGAAGAAGAAATAGTAGTCACAAGTTGCATAATGATTTTGATAACATCTTTGTTAAAACCAAAAGAGGACAAAACCTTATGTAGGAAGTGCCAATCGACTCTATCATAAGACTTAGAAAGATCCAGTTTCATCATGAAACCCTATTTTTTAGCCTTTTCCAGTGAATGGATATTATCATGAGCCACAATTATAGAATCAAGGATTTGTCTCTGAGGAAAAAATCCATTTTGCTAGGGGGAGATAATATTTGGAAGAAACTAAAGCAGTATGGACTTAATAACTTTAGAAATAATCTTGTATAAAGAATTACACAAGCTAATAGGTCTAAATTCTTCCACAGTGTTAGCTCCTGTATTTTTAGGAATAAGAACCAAGCTAGTGGCATTGAGTTCCCTAAGGAGACATTTAGTGTGAAAGAATTCTTTGATTGTGTCCTGCACATCTGGACCAATTATATTCCAGAATTTTTGGAAGAATAGCATAGGGAATCCATCTGGGCCAGGAGATTTTTCCCCTTCAAAAGAAAAAAAACAACATTCCTAATTTCCTTGTTCAAGGGAATAGCTTGGAGAATTTTTTTAGAAGGATCATTGACCAGCTTGGGAATGGCTGAGAGAATTTCATCCTAA
Organism: Thuja plicata; assembly: GCA_018584345.1. Taxonomy (NCBI): domain Eukaryota; kingdom Viridiplantae; phylum Streptophyta; class Pinopsida; order Cupressales; family Cupressaceae; genus Thuja; species Thuja plicata. The sequence continues at coordinate 202,971 of MU225567.1, forward strand.
TCAGATCTATTCAAATTATTTTCCTTAGCCAACAGCTCTGAAAAGTATCTTAGCATTTCTGATATGATATCTTCCTCCTTCCTTATGGACTTACCTTTAGATTGGAGATTCGTAATCCTATTAATAGATTTATGTTTCATATCCTTCATGTAGAAGAATCTTGTGTTTTTATCCCCAGCCTTAAGCCAAAGAGCTCTAGATCTCTTTCTCCAGAAGTATTCCTCCTTGGTAATAATGTTATGATAATCTTCTAGAAGATTGTTTTCCTTAGTTTTTGTTTCCTTTGAACGACCATCCTTCTGGATTCTGTCTTGAATTTCATTAATTTCATTATGCAGATTCACTTTCAATTGGAAGATATCCCCAAACACATCCTTATTCCATCTGTTTAGATTAATTTTAATTGTGTTCAATTTCTTAGCCATTCTATACACTGCTCCCCCTTCAATAGTGTAGTTCCACCATTCCTAGATCTATTTTAGTTTAGGGTGGGCTAGCTGTTAGGGTTTTTTCTTGATGAACCTTCAACAGATGCTTGATTAACTTTATGATTCCCAATGTTTGAAAATATTGACTCAAGCAAGAGAAAACTCTAACTGATGAGGATTTATGATAATATTTGGGGAAACTATTACCACCTCCTTCTTTTTAGGTTCCACAACACCCAGGCATGTATTACCTATATATGATTACTGTCTCACAGTATTAGTAAATGTGGATACTGATTTTGTACTTGTTTATTGTATTACCTTATAAATTAATCTGCATGAAACTAAAAACAACTTAACACAGAGTTTAACCATGAAAACTATTGAAATGATAAGAACAAATAGTAGTGCTTTAAGGACATTCATCCTTCTTCCTTTTATAGTTCTCTGAACTTAGGAGGGGCAATCTATTTTAATCCTCTCTCAAAGGGATTAATAAAATGAATTGTATATCTTGATACAATTACTTGAATTTATATTTATATGACTTTAAATGTTAGAGATTTTTATATTTTAAATTGTTTAGATGATGATAAACTACTTGAAAAATTCTATACCAGTGCCTATCCTTAGGCTATAGAGTCAAAAGATGAAAAATCCATAGAAAAGGTAAATAAAGATATTATAGATTGCCTTACAACCTATATGCAACTTGAGTAAAGTGCCTTACAAATTACCCTGTCACTTCCACACTACTGTATCAAATCCATAGATACTATTATGCTCCCTGAAACTACTCACAAAACTTAGTTCTTCCCTTGAAAGAAACTTCCAAGAAATTAGATAGCTACCTTGTAACCAATATGCTTAAAATGCATTACAGATTAAACATAAAAGAGCATACACAATAAATAAAGAGACAACGATAAATATATAGAAGATAAGTTGCACTGTATTTTATTTATATTCCTGTTTCATACATATAGAGACCAAAAGCTCAAAAACTCAGACAAAATTCTATAGTCTGGCTTACAATTATATTTCACCACCTCCAAAAAGTTACAAAATTGATCTATATATATCTATACTATCTTGGAAACCTTAAGAAAAGGATGCAACAAGATTTAGATGGTTTTAGAAACCTAATCCTAAATACAGATGAAACAAAAGACAAGATAAACCAAGGGGTGGAAAGACAAAATAGAGGATGAAATCCAATTCACTATTTTGTCTTCATGTGATCTTTGACATCTTTGGTTGTGTATATTCAAGATAGTTTATGACTTGACTTTGATGATGACTAACCTGCTTATCTTCCAAGAAATCTATATAAGGTTTTATGACATTCCTTTCTTCCTCATCAATTATATCAAGGTCAATTGTGGCAGGCTTCTTCTCCTTAGGCTTTGTCATCACATCCCATGCAACCACATCATCCTCAGCAAGCCAACTAAAGCTTTGAATATCTTGCAATTGTGCTTTCTGCCTGTCCCACCTGGCATCTGTAATTCTTTTGACATCTGCCATAAATTTATTTATGTCAGTTTTAGCCTTGAATGCTTCATCCAGGATTTTATTGAAACAATCCATATCTAATTCTTCATTTGTAATAAATGCCTCTTTATTAGGCAACTTGCTATCAAATTATCCCCTCTAGGCTACCAAGGCCTTGATTTGATTGTCTTCTCCCTTGATTGGAGGAATGAATCTATTGAAATATGTTCCAAATAGGCCCAATCTTGCCTCAATATGATTTAACTTACCTTTGAAGAAAGGTAAAGTCACATTTATCTTTGCTATCTACTCAACAACCTCAGTTACTATTTCTGGAAAATCCTACCTATGTGGCTGTAAAGAAGCCAACCTCTCAAATATTTGTGTCCTACTTGACCAAGTTGTAAAATAAGGATTTAAAATATTGAGATAATTAGTTACCTCAACATGTAAAATAGGCAATTTATTATATGCACTTAGTATCAAATTAGTTTTATCTTTTAGGATATCAATCATGTACTGGAAAATACTCATTAATGATCCATAGACCATCTCACTACTTTCATTTATCCCTTCCTGTATTTCTTCATTGTCCCCTATTAACTCTGTCTAGACTTCTACATCTATACTTTCTTTAGGTGTGGCAGGGATAACTTCTGGATTTTCAATTAAATACTGAGTTAAATCCTTAATTGTATTCTCCAAAGAATGTATCTTGATATAACACAGCTCCCTATCTTTGGCTATGGCACTAGCCTCATTTATCAAAGTATCACATTTTTGGGATAGATGTTTTATTTTGTGTTCATTCAGTTGTGCCCAATAGGTTAAAATATGAGAAATCTCTTAGTCATTTATGTTATGTACTGACCATACCATCTGATTACCCACCATGCTCTTTTGAATAATTAATAGAGTTGGTTTCTGATCTTTAGGAGCTAAGCTCCACATTGCAAGTGCTTGGGAATTTGGATTATATCCAAATCCCTTGATCATCTCACTAACTTGCACTTCAGATGTCAGTTTCAAATCTGGCTGCCTTTTGATCTTATCTATTATGAAGGTCGAAGCTAGATCCCAACCCTCAACAAGTAAAATACCACTTTCTTTAACTAATTTCCTGGCCTCCTTAGGAGTCATTTCTTCAGATTTAGGATCATAGTTTTGTATGGCTAGGAGGGACTCATTAGTAATTGGTTCTCCTCCTTCCAGTCTTAGCTGTTCACTTACTTTCTTCTATTTATTCCAACTATAAAAATCTTTAAACTCCCGAGTTTTGATGAAATTGTCATCATCAAGGAACTTTTGTTGATGAATTATCCTTTCATCAATGCCAATTAAGAGAGGTAAATCAATATCTTCTTCAACCTCTTGCTGAAATTTCTTTCCTTTTCTTATTTCTTTCCTTAATTGGTGATCATAAGGCCTATTGCCAGGAATAAGGGTACTCACCTTATCTTTCTTCTTTTCTTTTTCTCTCATAAGTATTGGCATGTGAATGCTCACCAAGATCAACCTTTTGCCTTTTAAGTGTAGGCTCATCAGTAGCCTCATGCTCTGGGACCTCTGTTAGGTCAACAACATATTCTTTCCCTTCTAATGCAAGCTTTAATGGTACTGCTTGGTAATCTGGGTAAGTTCTGGGAGAAGGATAGCCTTGATCACTGTCATCATCCTACTCAGACTCTGAATTCTCTCTGTGGCCCTTTTTTGGTACCACTAGTGCTTCTTCTAGCTGATTGCACAAAAGAGTGTGGTTCTCAATCATTGTATCTAGCCTTTTGAGATAAGGCATATCAGGGTAGAAACCTCCAAAACTCATCCCCTTTCTCTTCACCTGCCTCTCTAGGTCCATAAGTTCTTGAATCATGTCTTCTCTTCTCATTACTTCTCCTTATTCCAAAATATTTCTGATAGCATCCTCCTCCATACATTCTTCATGTACATAGTTATATGGTATGGTAGGAGTTAAAAGATTCTTGGCTCCCACAATGAATCCTTCAACATCATTATACGTGCACAAGGCTACACTCATCTTATAGTGACTCATCCAATTATTTACTGGATATATGGCTCTCTTGCCAATTGTAAACTGATACACTTTGAACTATCTAGGAGTAAATGTCCCCTTTCTATGTGGTGCCAAGTGTTCTTTATCTATCACCATTAGCTACCAAATGAATTCTGTTGCAGCCATCCTATTTGGAACATGATATGGGAGAATATGAGGAGGATGTGAATATCCATATACTCTTATCATAGTAAAATTGTTTCCTAGGTAGAAATCACCCCAATTATGATCACTTGGCCATTTATCAACATACTCACATGGCCTCAAAAGTTGTAGTACTTTTGTAGGTAACCTAGTCTTATTTACTCCTAGGATTTGCATTATTGGGTACACAATCTAGTTCTCAAAACCACAGAAGTCACAATCTTTAGCAGTGTAATTCCACACTCTGATCTAGAATTGAATGAGGTTGGGCTAATTACAGTGGAATCTTTGAGGGTTCAAATTTTGTTTATCCATTATAGGGTAATTGAAATAAAGCAATAAATGCATCAAAATGGAATAATGTAGAAACTTGGGCTCTTTCTCATTTTTCCTAATAGCAACAAAACCCTCATGCATCCTATCAATGATATATTGGATGTAATCATAACTAGTTCTTGTATACACATCCTGTATGTCTAAGGCAATCATCAAAATACCTGCATTTATCCTTTCTGCACCTCCAGCCCTCCCTAGCACTCTACACAATGCATAGGAAATGTATTTCATGTAGTGGTTTAAATCTTTGTAAAAACAAGGTGCCAAACCTGGTAAAGGGGAAATATAATTCCTTGTCTCCTTAGGCATGTGTCTCTTTATCATATTCCTAATGACTCCAAATTTCCTTTCATACCTCTCTTCTTGTTTCTTGAGGTTAATTTTAGTTGAAATTTGGTAATAGAGGTTAAATGCTTGCATAAATGAATTTCTACTTAAAGAAAGTAACATAGTTCCATCATTTCTCTTAATTGTTTCGCTAAGTTCATCATAATTGTTTGCTAGGGCTAAAATGAAATCAATATCTACAAACACATCAGGAACTAATAATCTAGCCAGTCCACATGTCCAAGGATTCGAGATAGGCATAGCTTCATCAAATTTTTTATAGAATTAATTAAACAGAGAATAACTTGATGTTCCTGGTGTCTTTGCATCTCTGATGTTGGCCAAATCATCAATCAGGATATCAACATTTGACTTCTTATTTTGTGTAGAACCTAGCAATAACTTCAGGAACTCATATGAATAATTCTTTTTTCCTTTGGCATCATCATCTACATCATCATTCCTTCCACTTGAGGAGGCCACACTCTGTTCTTGACTCATCTTGTTCTGTTATGTTCTGCTCTCAATTTTTGGTACCGATATTGAAACAAATCTATTTGTAAATCCTTACCCTAAACTGAAATGCACTGAAAATAATTCAAGAGCACTAAAAGTCACACCAATTACCTTGAATTCTGTAGAAAAATTTGCTCAATTCACTCTTCAAAAAGGAAACTATTCTCCCTTTTTCTTAAACATAGAAAACTTGACAAATTCTCCGCTCTGAAATTTTGAATGCAAGGTAAGTGAAAATGAGCACGATATCAGCTATTTATGGAAAAAAAGCTCAAGGTACACAACTCATTATTGAAAAATTCATCATTTCTACCTTCAATTTTACACACTGTGCCATTAATATTTATTTCTAGCCGTAGCCTCTGATCATGACAGGAAATCTAATTCAAATGAGTGAAAAATTCATGAAAATTCTTATTAAATTCGATCAAAGGTTACAAATGATGTGATTGGCTCTTTTCAATAATTTTTCCACCTTGTAATAACTATTCTGCATTCCTATTGGCTGGTGACTTTTCTACCGTAGCATGTCAGCATCAGCTTTAACTTTTCTTCACTATATTCTTTATTTTCCTTATCTAGCAACCTTGCGACCATGCTTTGTCTCCATGTCGCTTAACATTTCTTTTAACCCTGATTTCCTTTCGAGACCTGGAGACAACATGTGTTCCTTTACTTTAGTTTAACCTTAGTCATCTTTTGGCGATCACGCGATTGAAGAAATTCAAGTCACTAAAAGAAATTCCTAATTCTGAGTTTATCATGCGACATCTCGTCCACCGTAGATTTCTTTTTAATCAGATGCTTATTGCTAAGTCTCTGAATCATATTAATGCTTTATGAGACTTCATGACTTAAGCCTATGTCACTTAATCGTTAGCTATTTATAAATTAATCATTTTATACTGGAGACTTAGCGACTAAGCATATGATACCTTTAATTTATCAACTTAATTCATTTTGGAGACTGGCGACTATAGTTTAATGTAACATTTATTTCTTTCTATCTCTAAGTCGCTTAAAGAAATCACCTTTAATATTTTTATCTGGAGACTTCCCGACAACCATTGATCTCTCATCCATCATCATCCAATGGCTCTGCTAAGTCTCCAAATCTTTCATAAAAACCCTAATTCACTTGGAGACCTGGTGACAAGAGTGTAATATTCCCTTTAGTCTCTTATTTTCCAGATGAAAAATTTCACATTCTGAGACTACGCGACTGCATACTTTAGTCACTTAGATTTTGGAACATGTGTCTCCTTATTACTGCTTGTCTCCTAATCGCTGAAATAATGTTGACTTGTCAAAATTGATCAGCGACTATACGACAACTGCAGATCTTCTTTTCTTCCTACGGTTGTCTCCAATTCTCTTAATCCTTTATCTTAACTCACTTTCTATCCTAAGACTTGGCAACAATGTAATATTTTAGACTTGCCACTTAAATCTGATTTGATCCAGAGACATGACCATAGTATATCAAAGTCGCCAAACATTTTACTAACTACAGAGTTTATTATGATACTTTTTGACCACCGTTAGATCCTTCACCAGATGGACGGTTGTTGCTTAATCTCGTAACCAAAGTGGCATATTCTTTTCACTTGGAGATAACATGACAAAGGCATTCCGCTGAGTCTTTAAACATAATGGGATATTCTTATAACATTCAGAGACTTGGTGACTTATCTAAAAAGGCACATGATTTATGTCATAACTTAAGTTCAAAAAAGGTAACTTTAAATCATAACCTTGACTTGGAAATTAGGGCTTTTTTCATTTTTTGAACCTTAACAAGACTTAAGGGCTTAGGGTTTTACTTATTTCAAACAAGGGATGACCTAAAACATAGGATTTTTTGACATTTCATTGGTTCTAAGGCCTAGAAATCATCATTTGCATAGAAATACTTTGAGAAGAACAGACAAATTTTGACATTTAATGGTTCTTACTGACAGGGAACTTCAAACATTTAACTGGCCAGACTACAAATGGAAATATAACCAACACTAGCCACATTTTTTCAAATATGAAGGGGATGTTCTTGCTACCCTTGATCTGATTAATATTTAAAGATATAGGATAGTGGTCAGATCCTATACGGAGTTTAGCAGAAAGAGTACAAAAGTACCTAGAAATCCAATCATGGGTTAAGAGGGCTCTATCTAGTTTAACCTAGATCAAATCCTTCTCAGTATATCTATTCAACCACATATAGTCAATGCCTTCCAGGTCAATATCTAATAAGGATTCCTCATTGATATAGTCCATAAGATCAGATCTGCTATCAAGTTGGGAAGTAATACCACCCCTTTTTTCCTCATTTTTAAGAGGAGTATTAAAGTTTCCCATGATCATCCAGCTGGCTTCTTGATAAAGATTACAGATTTCTTCCAATCTTTGCATATACTTTTTTCTACCTCCTCTAGTGTTAGGGGCATATATATTGATTAGGTTCCAGCTAAAATTCTCCTTGAGGAAAGTAATCTTGACCACTAAAATGTTCTTTTCAATGAGGATAAGTTGCACAAAAAATTTTTAATATTCCAAAAAATCCCAATGCCTCCTAAAGCACCATCAGGAATCACCTCCTATACTCCCATAATCTTTAGACACATGCATTTTTTCCAGTTTTTCTTTAGGAATTTTAGTTTCTTGAATAAGTAAGATATTAGGTTTTCTATCTCTAACCATGTTCCTAAGAACATCTTGTTTATGGGGGCTATTAAGCCCTCTTATGTTCCAAGAAATAAATTTCATATTAAAGACTTGGGGAAAATATCTCAAGGATAGTGCTTTGTTTTCCATCTGCTATATTCTATTTTGATTCCTACTCTCTTTTTTTCTTATGTGATTCCCTTCCTTTTTTACTTTTAGGAGTGCCCACATTTGCCTTATATTGTCTTCTTGTTTGTACTCCCCCTTGACTTTGGTTTTCTTGTTTTTTAGCTGATTCACTCATATTATTGTAGTTCTGGTCCCCTTTTTTGCCTGAGTTTTTATTGAAGTTTTTTTTTTCCTTTACTTATGACCATGGAGCTTCCTGGGTTTCTATGTTTATCTCTGGTATCTCATGTCTCTCCAATCTTTCTTTGCTCTATAGATCTACAATAGGGGATGAGGAATCATCATCGCTATCTTCAGAAGTGTTACCATTGTGGTCATGTTCCTCGATAATTCCATCTTTAGGATTAGGATTTTCAGCTCTTGTAGGGGGCATGCTTTCTAGACCCTTCAAATTGGTTATATTATTAGCAACTTCTAGCTCCTTCACATTAGGTTGTTCTTTCTCTTGTCTAGGTTCTACTCTAGCTTCTTGATCAATATTAGGCTATTTTTCCAAGGTGATATGATTTTCAGATAGCAGATTTTCCTCTAATTCATTAATGATTAAACTCTCTATTTTGTTCTCCTATTGACCTAGAGCTAGATTCCCTAAATAAATTTCATTCGGATTGATTTTCTTCTTCCATACTTTTTTTTGTTCTCTTTTAGTTTCTTCTTTTTCTTTTAGTTTATTCCGCGGACGCTATTTAGCCCAATGACCAACTTTTTTATAGGAGAAACAAGCAAAGGGAACCGATTCATATTCAACAGTTTAGATGTGCTTTCCTAGTTTAGAGTTGATAGTGATGACCTCAGGTAGATCCATCTTATGGTGTATGTTCACACAAAATCTAGCATAGACCAGTCTATATTTGGCGGCTATCCTCAGGTCTATCGATAGGAGTTCACCAAATGCAATTGTGAGACCAATTAAGACATCCTCATGCTAGTATTCCATTGGGAGGCTAGGTAATCTCACCCATACAAGGGCCGTATCAAATATCTCAGCATTTAGATCCAGATTCGTGACCCATTTTTGAAGAGCCAAAGATAATTTTCCAAACATCTAGGGTCCTCCACATAGCACTTTTGATAGGTCTTCCATATTTGAAAAGAAAAATGAGAAAAACCCCTTTGACATTGCTACAATATCCACTTGTCCCTTGAGGTTCCATTTATGATAAGTAAAATCTCTAACAAGCTCAATATTAGGTCTTACCCCCGTAAACTTACCACCTAGAGTAAGAGCCATGGTAGAAATAGTATGGTCCACAAGGGGGTCAAGAATGGAAATACCAAAATAACCCTTACTGGGTTCCGAAATGTTGTTGATGTTAATCTCTAAGTTCTGTTGATTATTAGTAACCAATACTTAGTCATTCACTTAGGAAGTTTTAGTTGGTTATCACTGTGGCCAAGCTAAAACTATGCACGGCCGAGCAACATTGTCGAGCCGAGTTACATTGCTAAGCTGAGTTACATTGCCGAGCCGAGTAGGATACATACAAGTCAAGTGCCGAGCATAACAGTTTTTGTATACATGTCAGGAATGATTCAAACTTCAAGGATAAGTGATATGGCCAACTTGTATAAAATTTTTGGGCCGAATTATGTATGCATTTATTATTCTTCTACGGAGTTAGTTATGCATTTAATTATTTTATCCTATGCATGATCTATTATAAACATTAATGGTAATACCATCAAGGTATGGGTATTAGATCTTGATCGTTGATCTAGATCTTGTTATCAGATTTGAACGGACATATCAGATTGCTTCTAAACCATATTTAGCAAGTGTAAGGACATAGTAGATGAAGTGTGTGGTGACTGCATTTTTAAGTGAAATGCACATAAGGTTATTTTGTTAAGAATCAGAGATCAAGAAGAGTAACAACACAGTGAACAATAGAGTAAAGTTATATCAGATTATGAGATCATAGAAGGTACTGGAAAGAGGAGATCTGTCATCAACATTAGAGTGCATAATAAAGGATCAATAATTGAGACATTCTAATCATTGTATCAGGTGAAAATCTCTTAACAGAGTGGTTCTAGCAAACCTTTCTTTATCTCCTAACAGAGTGCTTAATTTATTGTAAGTTGAAATCCTTTCACAGGGTAGATTGTAATGATCTTTAGCTCTTAACCGGGCAGACCTTTAACAGGGTAGATTACATTTTCTAATCAACATTTGTAGCTTTAACAGGCACACTTTATTACTGCAGTAGTGGAGAATTTTGTGGGTGTCATCCCCACCCCACTTTTACCTATTTGGGTTTCTGGTTACCAAGTTATTGTGTTATTGTGTTATTTATTTCATTGTGTGGATGCTATCTAAGATTACATTAGATTCATATGTGTATGAATGTGGATCAGTTTGTTTTAAGTGTTTAAATTTGAAGATCTGATTCACCCCCCGCTCTTAGTATCTTGCTTTCCCATTATTGTATTTCCAATAGTTGATACTAGGAAAAGCATAATTTCCTGAAAGTTTAATCCCAAATAATGATGACCAGATACCTTTAGGTTGATTCCTATTTGAAGCATGATCATTTTTATCAGCCAAAGAGATCTTATCTGTAGATGAGGTTTCTCCTAGCCCACCATCTCGAAAAGGAGGGTCCTTGACTTCATTTGAATCTTTAGTGCATCCCTCTTCTGTTGATACTCCCACTTTCTGCTGGTCTCCTACAGCTGTAGATGCCAGGTTTCCTCCAACTTCATGTTTCCTATTAGTGAAGGTTTTCTAATTCCCTCCTGCCCACCCATTCTCTCCAGCTCCCACTCCTTCCATCTTCCATTCCAATTCCCCACTTCTGTTAATTACAGTTCTAACTTTTTCCCATGTTGCTAGAATTGAAATTTTTTGAATGTTTTACAAACACACTATTAAGTGCAATCTTATTAGAGGATTTAAAAATATTGGTTATTATTTTGACCTTAGACATTCACTATTCTATCAACAAGAAAAACCTTTGATACTCTTGAGTATCTCAATACATTAAGGACTGTTAAATCCCACTCGGTTAAGAGATTTTCTGAATCAATGGTTAAACTGAAATAGTAAATGATATGTTCATTAATACAACTTAAACTTGCAAATTTTCAGATCTATTGTAAGTCCATAATACCTCTCTAATCAATATGCTCTTCTATTCCTTTGATCCCCTCCTTGTTTGTTCTTCTTAGTGAATGTTGTTGCTTCTCTGTTGCTCAGTGTCTATAGAATTCTTGGCTCTGTTCTTCAGCCTGTATGATCCGATCTGCATGAAGACTTCTATCTTCACCAGAATTATACTCAAAAATTCTCTCTTTGATAATGAATTACTTATCTCTTTATATAGACATGATTCCACTATTTACATTCCTTGTATTTCTTTTTCTTGACGTAGATAGCTTTCTTGATCTGTAAATATCGCCATGCATTGCTTTAATATTTAAAGCATAGCTTTAGTTTTATTCTGTAGATTTATCCTTAACAACTGTGAATAAAACTAGCTTTAAATATTCAATTCAACTGGTCAATGAAAACAAAGTAATAAATCAGTTAACTCTATATATAGCTCCTTCCAGCTATGTATTTTGTCATTTCCTAATTCCAGTTCTGATCGGTGATCAACTCTTAGTTTTCTTGGTTATTAACTCCAGTTGTCCTCTGGAATTACCTTCAGTTCTTCTTGGGGTTCACTTCAGTTATGCTTGGTGTTATGGTGCTCAGTATACACTATGACTATTTGGGGTTCTCTATCTGTCAGTGTGCACTGTCCATCGGTGTTTACTGTCACTCGGTGTACACTATCTTTATATGTTTACCGATAACATAAACTTTATCTCTTTAGTGTCTTTTAAGTCTATGACAATATTTATATGACCAATCAGATTATATCAAGTTGACATCAATGACAATACAATACTTTAACTGATTTAATGTCTTTCATTTACTTTCTGCAGCTTAGTGATCATCAACTTATCATCTTCAAACATTCAATTAGTTATGTATTATATATTGTATATTATTTTGTTAAGTGTCATTAATATATTTGTGTCTTGAATCATTTGTACTAGATGGTTGTCATCTAAAGAAATCCATAAAGAAGATATAAATTATTGGAAGAGAAAATTTCCCCGTCTAATGTGTGAAATTCAAAAGTGTCTACCTTCTACATTTTTCAATGCACAAGAAAATTGCCTCATACACCAAGTTGAGGAGATTGAATTGTGTGGACCTGTACACACAAGGTAAATGTGGATGGTTGAGAGGCACTTGAAATTTTTGAAGGATTTGGTTTGACAAAGAGCACATCCTGAGGGTTCTATGGTGGAGGGATAGATGGTATACTTAACTATGGTGTACATTATTTAATATCTTCCTAGGTTCGCGGTAAAGATCCACGTAGATCACATTTGGGATCCCAACTCCATTAAAAAATTCAAAGGGGAGTGCGTAATTGGGAAAGGTAGATTGAGGAAAGTGAGAGGTAATTATAAGATGTTCATGGACATTAATCTGAATGCATTTTACATTTGGTTTTATATATATTGTATTTAATTAATTCTTAATCTTCAATATACATCAGTTGTAAGTCGTCTATTTTTTTTAATATAGTTGGTCAATAGTGGGATGCACTAGATTTATATGTTGCAAACAATCTTGATTGGATGACGATATGGATTTAACAATGTCAACATTCTGGTCGTGCATTAACATGGGAAGGTGTTGCTTTATTGGTTAAAGAAGCTCATCAGAATGAAGATTTTAATGTTACACGAAGGGAAATTGATTTAGTACATGGTTTAAGAGATAAATAGGCATGTATAAATATATTAATAACCAATATTATTATTATTTTTTCAATTTTATTGATGTATATATATATATATACACATATGTATATATATACATATATATATACACACACACACACATACATATATACTTATATACATACATACATACATACATATACACACACACACACACACACATATATATACACACACATATACATACATATACACACACACACACACACACACACACACATTTTTTTTTGCATACATTTGACCAAGCATAAATATGTTTATCAACTGATGATGCAATAATTTTTACATGAATGACATATTGCAGGTCAAACACCACAAGGGTATGTGGTGCAATGGTCATAAATTTCGCATCAAAAATTTGGATGACACGAAGAAAAATTGTGATTCTGGGATAACTCCATTCTTTCAGGTGACTATTGTTTCATCTAGAAGTGACATACATCCTCAAGTCTTAGAAAATTGATACTATGGCATTTTGGATGATATAATTGAGCACGACTTTAATTCTTTCAAAATAGTTATGTTCAACATTCAATGGTACATGCTACGATTGAACCAAAATGCTTCTTATAAAAATTTGATTGAACATGGTAATGGATTTACAATGGTTAATACAAGGTCATTTGAGCGAGTTAGAAATGAGCCCTATGTTATTCCAAGCCAATGTGAGTAGGTATTTTACTCAGAGGTTCCACATAAATTAGGTTAGTCATTTGTTGTTAGAGATGATCCAAGAGGAAGGCTGGTAAAGTATAATGTGATGGAAGAAGAAGATACTGAAGAAGTAGAATATGGTGTAGATGATGATCATGATCGACAGTTAGTTGATGATGTGGCTAACGAAGAATATGAACAAGATCACGATGATGTTCATGGAGATGATATCCATGTCGATGATGAAATTATTGAAACAGATGATTATGATGATGATGATGATGATGATGAGTTGGATAAAGAAGAAGATCAATGACATGATTGAAATGTATGAGGTATGCGATTATTATATTATCTATTTGATATTGATTTCTTGATAGAATTTTATTTGACTTATATGGTTACATAATTAATTCATTATGTTTTTAATTCTAATGCCATTATGTAATTAATTCATGATGTACCTTTTAATGTTTTTAATTAATGGTCCACCTCCAATAGGTCCTAATAGTAGCATCATGCCACCTCCAGGAGATGGATACAGAGAGAGTGTTGGTTAGCCCTCATTTTGTATGACATTTTTTGAACCTTTGAGGATTTCTTATTATGATTGATACATTATTTTTTGATATATATGAGATGAGGCATGATTTTTGGCAACAATCATATGTGATGGATTACAATATGATATTTATGTGATGGATGGTAGTTTAAGATACATATGTGATGGATTACAATATGTTTATGATGATTCTAATGTGTTGTGTATATAGGATGTGTTATACGCTTATTATTTATTATGATATGTTGTGCTAACATGTGTAATGATGCAAGATGGATGTGATGTAATGTATGATTATGATGGGTGATGGATATGATATCTATGCAACACATGCATGCATGATCTCTATAATAAGTTCCTATTATGATCAACATTTTTTGTCAAAATTTTGACAAATTTTTGAAGAGTCATACTATAGTGGCCTTATCTAATTTAAGTTTTTATGAAAAATATTATAAATAAAAATAGAAATTATTATTATTATCTTAAATGCAAACCTAAAACAAATTAGAGATATACTAAAGTTACCATTCATGTTTAATTAATGCCAGGGTCATAATTCAATTAGTGGTAGAGTTCAACTAAACTTACCATTTAAATAGGGTTAGGGTTTTATTCATCTAAAAACATGTTAAAAAGTCTCTTTATAATTAAATAAAACTCCTTAGGTTTTCACTTTTATATCATTTTTTAATGGTCAACAAATTTATGTCAAAAGAATAATAAATTTGTTTTTCTAGGCAAAAGTGGGCAAGCCACTAAATATATTATTTATATTAACAAACTGATTCAAGAGATCATCCAGGAAAGAACCAGCAAGAAAATAAGGTATCCTTGCTCATTACAAAATTTCAAAATATCATAAACCCTAACTAAAGAAACAAATTACATCACATTACAAAAAAATTACCAAGCTATATCTCATATAATCTGAACTTGAAGATATGCACGACCAAAAACACAACAGTCCTCTTACAACCCACATGTCGCATGAAGTATATATCTAAACGTACGACAACAAAACTCAAAATTCATACATTAATAATGTGCATTCAACATCAAAAGAATAATAATTGCATATAAAATCGATTGATTTAAGGTATTTAGACTTATTTACACATTTATAAATGCCATTATATCTATAAACTTTAAATGCCATTATGCCATTATATCTATTAGGGCTTATGATCATTAGGATTAGGGTTTAAGGTTAGGTTCATTATTTTGGCTATAATCATGTTCCCAGATGATGGTTAGTACTAAGGTTAGGGTATATATTAGAGTTGGATTCAATATTAGTGTTTAGGATTTATGATTAGGGTTTATTATTTACAATTAAGGTTTAGGGTTCAACATATAGGATTAGGCTTTAGCATTTAGAATTAGGGCTTATAATATATGATTAGGGCTAGGATTAGGGTCTAATATTTATAATTAGAATTAGGATTGAGGTTTAGCATTCAAGATTAGGGTTTAGTAATTAGGATTGGGGTTTACCATTTAGGATTATGATTTAGGTTAAGATTAAAGTTTAGCATTTAGGATTAAGGTCTAGCATATACAATTAGGGTTAGCATATGGTTTAACATTTACAATTAGGTTTTATTATATAGGATTAGGATTTAGCATTTAGGATAAAGGTTTAGTATATACAAATAAGGTTAGGATATGATTTAGCAATAACATTCATGTTAAAATATTGGATCGAATTTGTAGATAGTATTATTTTAAATTTTATGATCAAAGTTCTATCTCATAATTCTGATTGAACATATATATAAATAAATAAATAAATAAATAAATATATATATATATATATATATATTGATTCAGTGAAATTAATATTAATTATATATAAAACAAACTGCAAATATATACTAATTAAATATAAAATCAAACTGCAAGTATATTCTTCAAGGTAGTTGAGGATGCTTTACACTTTAAAATGTTTGTGTGTCTTCGTCAACCCTGCTCACACATTATTTATATCATAATGTGGAGCCATGTCCATGAAGGGACATGAATCCATGTTAACATAGTTCATGTGGGGTCATGTCCTTTCATAGACATGACTCTGAGCGTACATACTACTGTCGACCCTCCTTTACAACACTGATTCTCATCGAGTTGTAGTCAATTTAATATATGACATCATTTTAATTTGTCAAATCACTATATCCTAGTTAGTTTATTATTATTAGTATAATAATTTCTCATTTACATTTTTATACGTAATCATATATATATATATATATATATATATAATAAGAAAACCATTCTTTATTAAATATATATGCTTACATATTATTATATTATTAATTTTGCTAATAATAATAATCTTTGACTTAAGGAGAGAGCTTGTGCTTATGATTTCAATAATATTATTGTTTTGACTGATGCTACAAATTATCAACACTCCCTCTTAGCTAGGGAGGATAATCACAAAATGATGAAGCATGTCCACACATGGTGTGGAAAATATATTACCTTAATGTAATATCATATTCTATGGCATGTTAAAAATATCAATTTGGATATATCCACCATAATGATATCATCTCATGATATTAGGAGTAATGGCCTACAAATATGAAGTCTCATGATATTTACCAAGTACTCAGAGCAATGGCCTATGCATATGAAGTCTCATGATATTCACATAGTACTCTCACTATCTATAAGACATGTGCACCAGTATCACCCATGTGATACCTATCATAGAGACATCATATTCATGGTTTGTATACGAATGTTAATCCACCATGATTTATCTATACAATACAAATAGTAGATATCACTGATGATATCTATCTCTCAGTTGATATTGATTTACAAGATATGATCTACCATGATTTACATAGATATCAACTATATAATATCCATCATGATAGAAGGTCAAGTTATTTTAATATTGTCCCCTTGCAATAACTTCCACAAGTACAAGTGATAATCATTTAGAAGTTGTCATTTATTAATGATGTACACATGGCCCATAAGGTCATGAAAAAACACTCATTATTAATTATACAAATATTTCAATAGTACAATGATTTAAAGATATTGAGCTCATTCTTAGTAATTACAACCATACCAATCTTACCTTTTAAGTATTCTACCTTTTTTTTTCAAGAGCCTTGATAAGGATGTCTGTTGTCTGGTCATCTGTACTCACATATCTGAACTCAACTACATTTTTATCCACCATGTCTCTAATGTAGTGATAAGGTATCTCAATGGGTTTAGATTTGTTATGAAATACTAGATTCAAGGAGAGTTTTATGCAACTATGTTTGTCATAGTGAATGATGGTAGGTTCCATTGGCTTCTTGAATAATCCAATTAGAAGCTTTCTCAACCATACTTCTTCTCATGCTCCCATAGGTGTTGCAATATACTCTCCTTTTGTGGAGCTTTGAGCAACTGAAGATTTTTTCTGCAAAACTATGATATCATAACTGATCCCAAACTAAAGCAACATCCTGAGGTACTTTTCTGATCCACAATATTTCCAGCCCAATCTAAATTAGTGTACCCATGCAAGTTAAGATCTACATATTTATATCTTAACCCTATCTAATTGTTGCATGGAGATACATTAAAATGTGTTTAGCTGCTACTAAGTGTAATTGCTTTGGTTCACACATGAACTGTTAGAATGAATTCATAATAACTGAGAGGGAGGGTGAATCAGTTATCCTCAGGTCTAGATGTACCAATTTAAACTTTATACCACTTTGAAAAACTCAGATCTGCTCGACAACAATAGCATAAATCAAAAACATACATATGCAGTTTTACTGTTCAAATGTAATCAACTTGTAGAAAATTAACAGTAAAACACAACAAATATTCACACAAGTTCACACCATGATTTGACATGAAAACCCAATTTGGGATAACCACCACTAACATGCTATTAATTTTTCACTATTCTAAAGTGAGCTATGTTAGGAGCCAACCCTATAAAAGGTTACAAAACACATTGTTAAATGTGACCTGGTTAAAGGATTTAATCACCCTATCAGGAGTGGCCTTGTTAGAGGACTTAGAACATTCAAACTGAATGTCACCTTGCTCAAAGGATTTATACAATGACTATTAGGTCAACTTGGTTAAAGGATTTTGACTGATACAATGGTTAGAAAGTAATCAACAAGTGTGATCTGATACATACAACTTAATTTGCAAATCTAGATCCAATTCAGCTCTAATGCTAATTCATTGAGTGGCTTCCATTCTCTTTTCAATCTTCAGATCTTCTTGGAAATCCGTCAAGCAATCACTCTCACAACTCTCTACTTCTCTACTCAGCCTTCTCTACTAGATCATGCCAATCAGTCAATTAACCATGCAATCCTCTTGCATACACTTTTCACATTACTTCCCATATCTGAATAACCCCTTGAGGTTATCATATACCTCTTCATCTAGGTAAAATAAATCTTTGCTGCTTAATCAAGATCATAGATCTTAGGTTAGGTCAGATCTAACAAATCTTTCCATCTTTACATTTAATTTAATTCTCCAAAGCAATCACTAATTAAATCTTTGATCCATGCATTAATTATGGTTATCCGTGCATTTAAATAGTGTGGACCAATCGTGCTTATCCTTAATTAACTTTACATATCCCAATAAAATCAACTATGTTGACCAGAGATCTCAAATCTCAACAATTACCAAAATACTGCTGCTTGGCCAACACTATGTTCTTCCGCTCGGTCATCACTAGTTTCCTCAGTAATTTAATGGCACTCGGTAATCACAAACTTTTCTCAACATAAAATGTTCTCAGTAAACTTTTATCAAAAGATAAACAACACATTACTTTGCCAATGTCCAACTGATCAAGTACCCTTGTAATTTCCCATAACTCAACCATTTCACTTGGTCTTCTTGTTATACTTGCCTTCAAATATTCTTCATCAATCAATAAATATGGTACCCAAACAAATAGCAATAGTCTCACCAGTTAAGATTTGACATCAATGACAAAACAACAATTGTTTCCGTTGTAGCTTTCCAACAATATCCCTCTTTGGCATTGATGGCAACACTAAATAATAAAACAAAACATAGTTACCATACAATCCAAAAAGTTTTCCTATGTTCCTTGATATGAACAAATCTTCATTAATGTCTTTAGCTTCATTCTGATTCTCATCTTGTAAAAAATTTCTCCCTCTGTGTCTATAATCACATTGAAATATTTCTATCCTCTGTTCATCTGTAGACTCCCTCTTTCAGTAAACTCTCCCTTTATCTCTAAGTATAGTAAACTCTCCCTTTATCTTTAAGTATAGTAAACTCTCCCTTTTTAAGTAAACTCTCCCTCTTTGATAACAATGCCAAAGATGTTGACATCTTCATCATGTAGATTCTTCTGTTCTAAGCTCCGTATCATGTTTTTCCTGTCATATTGCTTATGAATGATCATCTTTTCTATCCTTGTCTATTTTTCATAGCTTTAGAAAACATCCTAAAGTGTGACTGCATGTGCATCAATGTGTCAAATATTCTGAATATAACATTTGATGCAACAGTACCATTTTGAACTAATTAGCCTCATTTAGGGGAATCACCCCTAATTTACCTCGCAGATACTCATGAGCATCCTTGGGTAGTGCCTTTGTAAATGTGTTTGCTAACTATTCATTAGTATTCACATATTCCAGTCTCACTTCCTTCTTCTAAACTAGCTCCCTCAAGTAATGATACTTGATAGCTATATGCTTTGTTTAGAGTGCATCACAGGGTTCTTAGAAATATTAATGGCACTCATGTTATCACAATATATAACAACTGGTTCTGTGATCTCCTCTTTCATACCTTTCAGTAGTATCTTCAACCACACAATATTAGAGAAATTAAATGTTGCTGCCACATACTTGGCTTCAACTAGAAATTGTGAGGTACAATTCCATTTCTTGCTTGTCCGTGAAACCAATCTTTTTCCTAAAAGAAATGCTCCACTTGTGGTGCTTTTTCTATCAACCAAATTTCCAGCCCAATCAGAATTAGTATAGACTCTGAGTTCAAACTTGCCATTCTTTTTGTAATACAAACCATAATCATTTGTTCCTTTCAAATATCTCAGAATTCTTTTTATTGCCATCATATGAGTTTCCTTGGGATTGGCAGAAAATCTTGCAACAATTCCAACAACTAGTGCAATATCAGGTCTATTGTGCACAACATATTGCATCTTTCCAATCATTGAACTATAAAGGGTTTGATTCACTTCTTTTGTATCATCATTTTTTGTTAACTTATGTCCAGTAGCCATGGGTGTACTCACTAGTTTTGAATCTTCCATTCCAAAAGTTTTTAGTATCTCCTTGACATATCTTGATTGATTAATATAGATACCATTCTTCATTTGATATATTTGTAAGCCAACAATTTTTTTTATCTCAACAAACATAGACATCTCAAATTCAGTTTGCATCTCCTTTGTAAATTCTTGGCATAACACATCTTCTCCACTAAATATAATGTCATCAACAAAAATTTCAGCCAATAAAGTACCTTTGATTTGCTCTGTCTTCAAATATAGATTGTTGTTGTCGTTGCTTCTTGCAAATCCAATCTTTATAAAATAATTATGCAATATCTCATATCATGCTCTAGGTTCTTGCTTCAGTCCATATAGTGCCTTGTGTAGTCTGCAAACCATGTTCTTCTTGCTTGGGTCAACAAATCCATCAACTTGTTCAATGTATACTTCTTCTAATATCCCATTTAGAAATGCTGAATTTACATCCATTTGATAAACTTTAAAACCTTTGTAGGCTTCATATGGAAGTAAGGTTCTTACTCCTTTCAATCTTGCAACTGGGGAAAATGTTTCTCCATAATCAATTCCTTCATCTTGTGCATAACCCTTGCATACCAGTCTAGCTTTGTTTCTTGTTACCTCTCTGGAATGTTCATTTAGCTTAATTCTGAATACCCACTTAGTACCAATTACCATTTTTGTCATTCGGCGTAGGTACAAGTGTCCAAGTCTTATTCTTCTCAATCTATTCAATTTCTTCATTCATGGCTTGTATCCAATCTTCATTTTCTAACAAGCATGTAGCCCCTCTCAACATACTTCTTGTCATAAGTGTAGAATTCTTTGATACTATGATTTGATTAGGTTTATGGTGCCTCCTTACATACTTTGCTAGAGTAGGTTCTTGTCTTGCTTCAGATTTATTATTCTCATTCAATTCAGGTTGATTCCATGACTCGGGATGTCCATTAGATAGCTCGGCAATTACCTCCTGTTGCTCGACAACCTCATTCTATGACTCGGCGGGTACTAGTTGTTGCTCGGCAACTTCTTTCTCAGGTTCAGGTAATTCATTAGAATCTTCCTCATCTAGATAGACAAATGATTTATAACTTTTAGGTTCCTGTGTTCTTTTAGCTTCATTTCTTTCTGCATATTCATCAATTCTAATATTTGCACCTTCTACAATTTTGTTAGTGTTATAATTCAAACACTTGTATGCTTTACTTTTAGTTGAATAACCAAGGAATATGCCTTCCTCACCTTTAGCATCAAGTTTTCCATTTCTATTATCCTTTTGTATGAAACATTTGCTTCCAAAAAATTTGAAATATCTTACATTAGGTGCATACCCATACCATAGCTCATAAGGTGTAGCATTAGTACCTTTCTTGACTTGTACTCTATTAATGGTATATACTATTGTACTTATAGCTTCTCTCCAATATTTCTGTACAATATTTTTCTCCATCATTAATGTTCTGGCACAATCCATGATAGATCTATTTCTTCTCTCAGCAATATCATTCTGTGGTGGTGTCCTAGGTGTGAACATCTATCTTTTTATCCCTCAGTTATTGTAGAACCTATTAAACTCCTTAGAAATAAACTCACCTCCTCTATCAGATCTTAAACATTTCAGACTTTTACCTGTCTCCTTTTCAAAATTTTCCAAGTACCACTTAAATAACTGGAATGCATCAGATTTTTCTTTAAGAAACATAACAGTCATCATTCTTGAGTAATAATCAACAAATAGAATAAAGTATCTATCTCCACAGTAACTTTTCTCACCAATAGGTCCACAAAGGCCAGTATGAACCAATTCCTAAATTTTCTCAGAACTATGAGTCTTTCTTTTGAAACTAGATTTAGTCATTTTTCCTAATTGACATTGCTTACACATTGTATTTTCAGGTTTCTTTAACTTAGACAACCCTCTAACCTTTTTCAATTTGCTTATGCTTACCAAGTTATCAAAATTTTACATGACACAACCTTTTATGCCATAACAAAACATCATTATATTGTGCAAACAAGAATGTCTCATTAGCTAAGTCCAGATAGAATAAGTTACCTTTTGTTTGTTCTCCACTTCCAACTAGTTTTCCAGTAGCATCCTAGATATTTGCCTTCTTGTGATGGAATTCAACTCTGTAACCAGAAGTATTCAGCTATGCAACACTCAATAAATTATAGTTAAGATCATCAACCCAATATACATTGTCATATCTGATCTTTTTAGTCAAGTTAATTGACCCTTTCCCTTTAACAAGACATGGTGCATCATTACCAAATTTAACATAACCTCCATTGCACTGATCTAAGGTCTCAAATTTATCCTTATCCCTAGTCATGTGATGTGAACAACCACTGTCAATAATCCAACAGTCACCTTTACTCATATAAGAAATTAGTGCAGTTTTCTCATCATCATCAGAATCATCTTTCATAGAAACATACACAACTTCTATATCATTTTCATTAGAATTGTCAGATTCACTATCAGAAGCTTCTTCAACTATATAACAAGATTTCTTACCTTTATCTTTGTAATCTTTATACTTTCTGAAGTCTCAGTCATCCTTTCTATCTTTGTTCTTGCTATCTCTTCTTTCATCTTTATCATTCTTATCAGGACATCTTGCAACAATATGACCAACTTTGTTACATGAAAAACAAATTATAGGAAGTTTACCTTTGAATTTTCCTTTTCCTCTAGATAGTCTTCTTGCCATAAGTACCTCAAGTTCTTCCAGATCATCATCTGTAGTGTCGCTGTCACTGTTCACACATTTCTTTCCTTTCTTTGATTTGTTAAGGACCAACTAGGATTTGAATGTAGACTCAATAGCTTGTGGAGTGTAGTTATCAAAATTTGACATCTCAAATGCAGTAAGTCTACCTACTAGACCTTCCAAAGTCAAATTATTATTAGGAGTACATCTTAACTCTTGAATTGCACAGACTCTAATAGCATATACATGAAGAAGTGTTCTCAGTACCTTGCTCATAATGGTGTTATCATCAATGGTTCCCTTAGCTCCTCTAATAGAATTTACAACTTCCTTTATCCTACCATAACATTGAACTATATTTTCTCCTTCTTGCATTTTTATTTCATCAAAATTACCTCTTAAACTTTCAGATTTGGCTCTTAGCACATTTGTATCTCCTCCATAGATGTCTGCTAGGGCATCCCACATTTCTTTGCATTTGTATAGTTCTTTATGTCTTTAAACTCATGATAGTTTAGAGATTATGCAAACTCCAACATTGCTTGATTGTGTTCCTTCTTTTCTCTTAACTGTGCAACTATGGTAGGTGTAGTAGGGGCTACATAATCATGTTCAACATATTGCTTAGCAGAATCACTAACACCAGCTACATGCAATTTCATCAAACTTTGCCATGCAGGGCAATTATCTTTGTTCAACTTTGGTACCTCCTGTTGGTTCCTTTTTATGCTGTGATTATTGAACAACAACCTTTTCACCCTTTGATTTATTTTACAGAGTAGCCAACTCCTGGTATTCAACCAAGGCTGAAAATGACCAAATAACAAGGATGCTGATCCATCCTTCTACACTTTAGGTTCTGTAAAACATGGGAGGGGACACCCTTCAATGCCTTCAATACTCTATTTGGCATCAATCAACAGAGATCTCACAATGGCTTCAACACAATTGGGAGATACTAGGTGATCGACTAATCACCCATAGAACATCGACCTTGAAGTGGAGCATGAGATTAGTACAACACCACAAATCACATTAAACCTTCAGATATGTCATAGTTTATGTTTAAATTGTAGAATATAACCAAGAATGAACTAAAAATGCATAGGTACAGAAGATACTAATCACCAACCAGTGCTTTATCCATGGGTAATGTCCTTTAACCAAATTAAAAAATGTAGTAATCAATTATTGTCAATGATTTTAAGCCATAAATACAATTTAGGCCAAATCATTACTACTTATAGATATCCTCTTGTAGACAACCAAATGAAACGATATCACATCCACATCATTGTTTAATCTGATCCTAGATCAGAACTAGAGAATGGTAACACATACATACGTAAATCCTATGCAGAGAATTAGAAAATTCAGACTTCACAAGACTAACACCAAGGAGAGATATGAACCTTGAACTTATGTATTAAGTATGAAAAATCACACTCCTGCACACAAATTTGCAATCAGACAAATGCTTGTTCAATAAGTTGCACAAGACCAATGAAAATCTATTCTACCTTTAGCAAAACTAGTACAATCAACAAGCTATATCCCTAATCTGGAACCAACAGAAATTGAAAGCTCCTGGAGTTAAGAACAACTTGAAACTCACTGTGGAGGCCAAGAATTTGGAACCCTGTAACAATGGAAGAAATCTGCATAAGTAGAAAAAGAAAAACCATCACATTCTGCCTCCGTTCAACACTTGTCCCTTCTCCCAAATATCTTCAACTGATCTTCCTCAACTGCTCAAAAATATGATTTTATCTGCCAATATGTCTTCTCTATTTTTTCCAAATTTAAGCTGACTCATTGTTTCTTCATTCTATTCAAAATGATTTGATCCTACATCAAAATGGACTGTAAAAATGAATTCATCATTTCGAGACCTTTCCGACAATATATGATACTTGGTATTTTTGATACAAATTGCCCTCTAAACAGACTCTTCTTCCCGTGCATATTTCTTGAATAATTTCTGAAATATTTGTTGTTTTTCAATAGTTGGACTATCAAAATGAGATGAAATTTAATTTTAATATTTGCATATTTGCCTATATTTCATCTCGTTTTGCCAAGTGTCAATCAGACTTAATGGCTTAATGGTTAGATGTCATGCATCTTTCCTTTAAGCCTTTAAGTCAACCATTAAATTTATTTCAACTTGCACACCCTTTAATTCCTCATTTTTTGAGATGAATTTATTTTAAATTTCAAATTAATCCCAGATTTAAACAACTCTTGCCACTTGTCAATCATACTTAATGGCTTAATGGTTAGATGTCATGCATCTTTCCTTTAAGCCATCATGTCAACCCTAGAATTCTTTTCAACTTGCATACTTTTTAACCCTTGGATTTTTGAGATAAATTTAATTTTCAAACTGCATATTAATACCTTTTCTCTCACACTACACCAGATTACACCACTTGGCAATCTCCTATTGGCTCTGTGTGTCCACAAGATGCCATATCACCTGCCATGTGCCACATGGCATCCTCTAATTGGCTTCCTCTACACTGTTCCAGATTCTGCCACATGTCTACCCTGCCACATGTCACAATCCCCTTAATGGCTTAATGATATCTTCCTTGCAACTTTCTCATTAAGTGATTAAGTCATCCGTTGATCCTGGTTGCCTCAAGATTCATGCCCAAACTTGCAGTCTTTTTGCCAACTCATATGCCATGTCAACTTTGCGGGGTCCATCAAAATTGGGTATTTTTTCTGATGTAGTGCATCATGGAAAACTCATAAACCTTATAGGATCTTTTTTTATCCAATATCTTTTCACTCAAATGAACAACTTGTTAGAGGCAAATAACATCTCTAAATCAGTGAAGCATAACATAAATGATAGGTTCCTCTATCAAAGAATTCTTCAACACCTACAATCCATCAATCAAAACATCCATCCAATAAACCTTCAAGGATCATACCATAATCACCATCAAAATAACTTCTCAACTTAGTTTAATCCATCTATGGATTGAAGCATTACATTTGTTCAACTATGAAATTTACTGTATTCT
>MU225567.1:229866-245311 GCA_018584345.1 Thuja plicata
ATTTTCACCCTTACATAGATGATTTTACATCATTTGACCTATTTGACCAATCTATGCCCTAAATGGACAACTATGACAATTTTGACAAAATGGCTCATTTAGCCTTACATCAATGGACTCAATACATTAAAAATGACCTTATGCAATCAAATGAAATATAATAGATCAAGTTATGATCTTATACTTCTTTGGAACCTCCTGGTGCTTTTCCTTGTACCTAGGTGCTCCTGCACCATTTCCTCTAGGCACACTTTCCAATGCAATCCACCACCTGTGCGTGGATAGCCTCCAACTTTATCTTCATATCTCTATGTGATCCCTTTTGGTTATAAACATCTAAGTTTTCCTTTTCCTACTCAATGTAGGACTAATCTGTTTTGGTTTTTTTAAAACTTGTATGCATTTTTCTTCAAAATAATGGGGTACACCACTGGGTAACATAACATTGTTCATTTCATCCACCAAGAGCTCAAGCTCTTTACTTTGAATTATAATGTGAGCACAATACTATAAAAATGTCAAAATGTACCTTGCTCGGTGAATGTGGGATATTTCCCTATACTTGAGCTTGTAAGAAAACAACCAGCGCGCGATGACTCCATTCATTTTAAACCTTTTGACCATGCTTCATTGGATTAGGAATCAAAAACATCTTAGTTTATGCCTTCAACATGAAGGAGCATTAATTCTTTGAAGGATGTTCACACAAATAAAAAAAACCTCAACTGTTTGGCGCAGGATGGAAGGAAACTAATTTTACACCTGCCAATAAGCTTACTGCATTGTAGTTTGGAATGTCTCCCCATATATCTGCGCTGGCTCCCTATGATTGTCTTTGCTGTGTTTCATTCCAAACTCTATGCACTCCACAGGCTTATTCATCAAGTAACTTCCTTGTTTGCCTTGCATTGCGCAGGATTCCAACTCTTTATAATTTATGCAATCTTTAATAAATTTCCTTATACCTGTCAATAGCATTTTCCTTGCAATGTTTAAACAACTTCACCACCACCTTTGCTTGGACAAGCCAGTTGTTTTGGCTTTTCTGTTTTGCAATGACCCTTCCAAAATTAGCACAAGGCTGGCTCTCTATGCAGGAATCCTTCCTTTTTATGCACGTGGGCCATGCTGGTAAAGGCTATGGAGCTACCTTTACACCATCCTCTTTTCTTATGTTCTTTGCAAAGTCTAAAAATTATCTCATTTCAAGTACCGCGCAGCCTCCATTTCCAATGAATTTGTTCAAAGCACCTTATTCATAACAATGCACATGCCTCCTAGGTACCCTGCGCAGAGACCTCCTTTATATCTTAGCATAATCTATGGTTTGAAATCTGCTTTTACACCTGGCAAAAAGCTTGAAAGTTTCTAAAGTTCATACAACCTACGCGTGGACTTTTGCTTAAAACTCCAGCGCAACCCTCTTTGGCATTCAAAAAACAATTCACATGCTTTGTCTATACTTCCACCTTTTACATGTTTATAAAACTCTAATCAATGTGAAAAAAGGATAGAGATCAATGGAATGGACCAACTCTATGATTAAAATCAAAGAGGGAGTGATGTGTCTAAAATTTGTAGAAGCAGCGAAACACTCCTCTGGATCGATTGTGGTGGGAAGTCATCAGTTGTAAAACTTCATTCCAAAATTGTGCAAAATACCTTCAAGATACCATAATGGATTCACTCAGTGAGAAAAAACCAAGGTGCATCGAAGATTTAATCACATCATTCACTTTTTCCACATCTCTGCGAGACTGCCCAATAATACCAACTAGCCTCTGGAAGGGGCTTCAAAAACTGACTAGAAGACTTCACAGGAAGGCGCCATCAGAAAATTAGGTTCAATCCCAACATTTGAGAACACACACTAAGGGAAATTGCACAAAAATATTTGAGCCAAAAGATATCACTGATCAAATATAGCCTTCTGAAACATTGATTCTGTTCGCACTGCCAATCTGCACAAACCACCTTCAAAACTGACTTTGAAAACTGATCAACTGAAATCTTCATGAACCATAATATTGGGTATTTATTCACTCCCATACAAGGAAAATGAATCCACAATTAGCTCACTTGATAAACCATAAGGTGAAAAACCAACAAACACCAAAGTCAGCCTATTAGAAACATTCTGGAATAAAATAGTGAAATATGCAGAAGTCTGGTTTGGAAATGGGTTAAGAAAGTGACCAGACGGATTGGTAGAGATCCAAAAATATTAAGAGAGAGTCACTCCTAGGTATAAAATGTAGAAAAACCCTCAATTATTCTTGACCTTGAACCGAGTGCAAGCTGGGAGACCTCCAAGTAGGTCACTTAAAAAATTCTTGAAAGACAGATGTTAAATTTGCACAGATTGCCTTTGGATTCCTCTTTCAAAACATAGTTGATCAGCTCCTGAATCTTTGAAACTTTCCAAGTTGGTAAAACCTCGCACATGGAATGCAGATATCCAACTAACTCATCATGACCATCAAATGACACTGAGAAATCAACATGCAAAGTCAGCCTCTTGGATGATTGGTTACCCAACACAGAAAACTGAATAAATGCCACTTGGATTTGACTTTTTTAAACCATCAAATGAATACCTCGTGGTTTGAAACTCTAGATATAGGTTCAATTTCACATGTTGAAAAAAAATCTTCAATTATCTTGTTTTGATCATCAACTGGTAAATTAGTATGAATCCCCAAAGTCAGCCCTTTACCAACTTCTGATTTCAAAACAAAGTGAAACTGCATAAATTAGGTTTAGAATTGGCTGAGAAAACTAAGCAGATGGATTGGCACAAGCCTAAAAATCTTCATGGGAAAACATTTTCATGATTAAAATATAAGGGAACATTCAATTGTCTATTCCATTCAACTGGGTGTAAAATAGTAAGACCTCAAAGTAGGTCATTTTACAAATTTGCACTTCACACTGAGAATCAACATTAATTGCAAACGAAATAGTTTTGGGAAAAATTATCACATGAAATCATAAGAATCTGAAAATGGAAAAAAAGCTTCTCTCTCATGCCTACAACACCTCAGACCCATCCTTATATCATGAAAAATTATTTGGCCAAATATGCAAGCATGCAAATTAGGTCATTTTCTATAATCAGACAATATGCAGAATACAGATTTAAGTGAACACCTTTAAACAACTGTCTCCTAAACTTATCAAATCTAAATTCTGAAAGTTGTGACCCATTATACCTAGCCCATGATAGGGTTTTCACATATTACCAAATGGGTATCTTATGAAAATCATCAGGTCACGTTTTACTTGCACTTCAAGTAGGCTTCTTTGAAAAGTTTTCAAGGGTACTCATCGTGCCTTAGAGAAAATTTTGAATTGGTCACTCCAAATTTGTGCCAAATTTGAGAGTACCAATAGTGTCTTTGTCTAGGGACACATGCCCCTTGTAGACATGTAGAAAATTCATAATCTCTTGGTGAAGAAGACCACTCAAAAATCAAACTTCCTTTTCCACTTCCCAAAACTGGGTTCCTTATTGAAAACAAACACACCACACCACACGACTAAAAGAAAAGAAGCTTTACAACATGTAAAATATTACAAATGGCCAACAACCATCAAACTAAAATCACCACTTACCCCTATCAAAAACTTGATTCTCATTTCCATGGATCAAAGGTAAGCGATACTTATTATTTCTTGCAACATGCTCCAACATGCTGCCCAATATCTTTAGCATATCAAATAACAAATAATCAGCATCTCCCCTGTCATTAGGTGCTTGGAAGTCACCCCAATATTGAGAACACTGATCATTATGTAACAAAAATATTTCACACTCTTTACCATTACTGACAAGCTGAAAAGGAAAATATTCCAACTCCTACACATGGCTGGAATCAAACATAGTTTGGATGTTAGTTTGCACAAAGGACTCAATTTCATTCATAATAGAAACTTGCAAACTATCCAAGTCAACACATGATTGCAAAACATTTGGGACTCCTTGCTGATCAAAACTTTTACTAGCACTCTCTAGTTCTGAAAATGTATCATCAAGTAACAACTGATTTTCCATTTGCAAATCTAAAACACACATGAAGATCTTTCACTCTTCTCAAGGGAGTAATCAGTATTTTGATGCATACAAGAATCATCCATATCAAACTCATCAAAACCTAAATCTACACCCGCATATGATTCATCATATTCATCATACTTGACATAATCCAATTTCTCAAAATCATACGCATTCCCATCTTGCATATTAGTTGCCTCGAAAGTAGGAATAAGAAAATCAGTATAAGTTTCACACCTTATACCCATCAGCATGTTTTCATTATCAAAGCATATATCAACTGGGCATTGCAAAGTAGGATCTATATCAGGTGCATACCTCTGAAAATAGGCAGCCAATAGCTTTGAAATTTTTTTGCTTCTTAGTGGGCACTGGATCTCATTTTCATTTTCTTTTGCCTCACTACTGCTGCAGATATCTTCTCCATTTAGAGTAAGGATTGAATCCTCTTGTCTCATGTCTTCTTGTGCAAAGGAATCATTAGAGCCATTAACATCTACATCATAATCATCCTCTTTCTGTCCACAATAATCTTCCCTAAGCTAAGAACAGAGGTCTACTCTTCCTTGCTGATAATAAAACAAATCTTCAAATCCTATGGATAAATCTAAAACTAGAGATTCATCCCAGACATCTTGACATTTAGTAACTTCACTGTCAGCATCATAATCAACATTATCATCATAACTAGATTCAACATCATTGGTAATTTTAGATTCACATTCTTCAAACTCATCTATCCATCTTTTAACCAGTTCAATGCCTTCCTCTTTACAATTTGAAGACCAATTTACTGACTTAGGCATACAAATCTCTAAGAACAAATGAAAATATGCAAACTCTTGAAGTTCAATTCCTTCTGGCAGCTTATCATACGCATTGGAAAACTTTTCATAAAATACATGTATGGATTCTTCATTTATTTCTCCCACATGTCTTTTAAAAAATAAGATGGCTTGGTATTGTATTCTCTGATTAAATAATGCAATATCCATTTGGATTTATTCAAGGTTTGCTAGAAAATTTTTAGACATAGGAAACATATCCTGATCTATTGGATCTAGAATCTCCATTGCACTATTTATCAACAACACCTGTTCTTACTCATAGAGATTTCTATCCAACCATGCAATCATTTCACATAACATCATACCTCTGATTTTGATGACTGAGATTTGTAACAAGATGTATGGGAAACTTTTAAATTCACTTTCCTTTTCTCTAGTGACTTCTTCACCTAGTAAGGAAACAAATATATCTCATTAAAACATAGAGGAATACCTAGAGAAATTATTTTGCTGCTATCCCTCTGAATTTATTTCTATTTTTTTCAATCCACCACTGAATCTTTTGAGCATCTACTAGATCCTTGCTGCAAGTGTCTCCAACTTATCATCAAAATTTCAACATTAAAAGGCACACTGGTGCAGAGGTCTTTCAGAGTCGCCACTCATTGCTTGTGAGAATGAATAAAACATCAATAGAACAAGGACAAGTTGAGATTCAAACAAAGATAGCAGAATTTCGACAAGTCAATAGGATTCAACACATTCAGAGTTCTTTTAACAACAACAAACAGGTTGACAGTTGGGATCTGAAGAACTTTCAAATTTACAAACTTTTATAACTCTATCCTCAAATGGATATGGAAGAAAATAATGGATTTATAAACAAAAAGGCCAGGAGTCTAGCTCAACTTGAATTATTTATCACAATAATAAAATCAGAGATTCTTTGGAAGTTCAGAAAATTTTCTTACATTTCTATCCCCAGCAGAGTCACCATTTTGTTGGTTCCTTTTTATGCTGTGATTATTGAACAACAACCTTTTCACCCTTTGATGTATTTTACAGAGTAGCCAACTCCCGGTATTGAACCAAGACTGAAAAGGACCAATTAACAAGGATGCGGATCCATCCTTCTACACTTTAGGTTGTGCAAAACCAAGAGGGGGCACCCTTCAATGCCTTCAATACTTTGTTTGGCATCAATCAACAAAGATCTCACAATGGCTTCAACATAACTGGGAGATACTAGGTGATCGTCTAATCACCCATTGAACATTGACCTTGAAGTGGAGTATGAGATTAGTACAATACCACAAATCACATAAAACCTACAGATATGTCATAGTTTATGTTTAAATTGCAGAATATAACCAAGATTGAACTGAAAATGCATAGGTACAAAAGATACTAATCACCGACCAGTGCTTTATCCATGGGCAATGTCCTTTAACCAAATTCAGGAATGCAGTAATCAACTATTGTCAATGATTTTAAGCCATAAATATAATTCAGTCCAAATCATTACTACTTATAGAAATCCTCTTGTAGACAATCGAATGAAACTATGTCACATATACAATATTATTTAATATGATCCTAGATCAGAACTGGAGAATGATAACACATACATAGGTAGATCCTATGCAGAGAATTAGAAAATTCAGACTTCACAAGACTAACACCAAGGAGAGATATGAACCTTGAACTTCTGTATTAAGTATGAAAATTCACACTAATGCACACAAATTGCAATCAGACAAATGCTTGTTCAATAAGCTGCACAAGACCAATGAAAATCTATTCTACCTTCAAAAAAACTAGTACAATCAACAAGCTATATCCCTAATCTGGAACCAACTGAAACTGGAAGCTCTTGGAGTTAAGCATAACTTGAAACTCACTATGGAGGCCAAGAATTTGGAACCCTGTAACTGTAGACGTCTAAAATCATCCTTATATTAATTTAATTAATATTCCTGTAGCATTATAGTTAATTTTAATTAATTATATTTGTTATGTTCTTCTATTTATTTAATTAAATATAATTCACTTTCCTTAGTATTTAAATTTAATTTAAATACTATTCCCTTTGATGTATTAAATTTTATTTAAATACATTCCCCTCCATTAGTCCCCTTTAAATAAATTTTTAATTTATTTATTTCTTCACATGACTTAATTCTACTAAACTATAATTAATCTAAATTTTAAACTTGGATTAAGCTAATTTGAACCTAGATCTTACCCTACCTCAAATCACTCTCACCAAATAGACCTACTTACTAATTAACTAAGGTTAATTAGGCTAATTTCTTGATTCCTTCACCAATTAGTCCCCTTTTATTTTCTCACACATGTGTGAGCAAATTTCCAAACATTGACTTTTCCAAATAATTCTAATTTTGTGCCAACAAGGTTTCTTACACCTATGATGACACCTTACACTTTATAAAAGTGTTTTATTGGCCCAAATCTCTTACACTTCTTACAAGATCCTTCACATGTGTACTTTAAGTACACTTTGACCCATCACATCCAAAGTTGTTCACACATGTGTGAGCAAAGTTGGCCTCTTGCATGGCTTATGTGTCCCTCAAGTGGAACCTATGTGGATGCCACATGAGCTCCATCTCATCCAAGCCCTCTCTCTCCTCCAAAAAATTTATAAATAGAGGCCATTTTCAAGAGAAAATCATCTCCTTTTTATGCATTGTTATCATGTTAAAATTGCTCTAGAATTGCATTAGTTCATGTTTTCCAATCTTTGCTCTTAGTTCATTTCATGCTTAGTTCACAGTTGAACCTAGAAATCACATGTTAGGATAACGAAAAATGAATCTAGTTTTATCATTTCATGCATATCATTCTAGTTTAGTTGTTTACATTTGCATTACATCAATGGTGAATAGCTTGAGACAAGTTTCTCATACTTGTTCTTGACTTTTTGATTATGGTAAAAATAGGTTTTGAAGGGACCCCGAAACCCTTTAACAAAAGAGAAGAGAGATAGGCATGAAAACCCAAAGAACAACAAGCTACCCCAAGGAAAGAAGCAGGCTACAAAGGGAAAAATCCCAGATTCAACATTAAGCACCTACTAAGCAAAAAACAAAAAAGACGCTGGAAGAGAAACAGAGAAAAAAATCCACCAGCACCGAGATCAAGACAAAGTCTTCAGGAAGCTCTCAGATTCCTCCAGCTGAGTCTACATAGTCTTCACATTGTCTTTCAGCTTCTGAATATCTAGATCATCAACCTTCTGCTTCTTTGACCTAGTATGAGTGCTAGGTCCCATCTGCTGGGTAGGATCAGTAAGGTCAATGGTATCTTTGTTTCCTTCCAGCAAATTACTCAGAGAAATCAAATTCTCCATAGTAGACCTCATACCTGTGTTCACCAGACTAAGCAGATGTTTTAACATTTCCTCATTCCTGCTTATTTTCTTCTGGATTGGTATCATAGCTATCTCGATAGCTTTTTTAATTTTTTCATCACTATCAGAACCGTAATCAAACACACGGTCATTGGCATTACGAGGAAACTCCTTTTTGAAAATAGACATAGTATCCTCGATCATAGAGCTCTTATTTTCTAGTTTGATACATCTGTTCTTAAGCTCTACCAAATCACTCTGCACCCATTTGTCCAGATTATAACTGTAGATGGATTTATTTTTAACAATCTCAAGGGGGGTCATGATGATAGTTCTTCTGACCTGTGAGTCCATCCTTTTGATTTCTCTTTGAAGAGACTGGGTTTTTCTACCATGAAGGGTTCTCTCACTATCTTCTTCCTTGTTCTCCTTCTCAGAGCTGGGAGAATCGTGAGACTCCAAATTTTCCTCTCCCAGAACCCTAAAACTGTTGTCCCCCGAGTTGTCTGCATTACTATCAATAAGATTTGTATCAGTTTATTTGTCTTTGTTGACAACATTCTCAACCTCAATCTCAGTTTTTTCGTTTCCTTCTGTATTAACAATCTCCAGAATAGGGTTAAGCTTTTTCCCAATTTTCAGATTATCTTGACTTTCCTCAGGGCTTTCCTTAGCATTATTGATATCAGGATCCTCTGAATCCTTCACCATAGGGGTCTGGGTAGTGAGATTAGTCTCAAAATTAGGATCCATCTGAATATTCTTGTCAACCTCAGTTTTAGTATCCTGGGGGATAAGCTTCACATCGTCGGGTTCCTAGAGGATAGGACTAGCAGAGGAATCCAGGACATTCTTATCAGGACCAGAGGCATCACTAGGGTGCTCATCATTCTTTGGCCCTTCCAGAGGCTTAGAGGAAGATGGCTCAGAGGGCAAAAAAGCTTTCTTAGATTTAGGATTCTTTGGCAGAGACCTGACATTCTTCCTTTTTTTAATCTGGGCAGGGATAGGGTCGGGAATGTGGGCTCTAGCATAATCAACTATTAGGCGAATAAGCCCGACATGGAGGATAGGGAAATTCTTCACTCTGTAGTCAGTAATGCTCTGGTTAAGTGAATAGAGGAGAAAATAGGGGAAAGAAATGCGGATATCATGTCTAAAGTGATTAACTAAGGAAAAATGATAATTGTAGACCCTAGAGAATCTCCCCTCGAGAGTGAAGTATTCCATTATAACTTTGATAATAGAACCCCAAATTTTATCAATATTATCCATATCAACAGAGTCTTTCTTACCTTTCACCAGAAGAGACCTCTCCTCATCGGTAACATGAAATTTATTATAAGCTCTAGTGCCAACCTTTACCTCTTTTGAGTACTTCAGACCATCCAACAGGAGACCAGTAATATCAAATAGGACCTCGAGGCTAAGGCTAAAATATTTGCCTGCAATATTTACCGTACCCTTATCCCAGCGATCAGCAAAGGCTTTGGAAACCTTTGTGTCAAAACCATGGAGTCTCTAAAGATATCGATGAACATGACCTTTCTTCAAGATTCTCCACACTTCCTTATCTTGCTTCCACTTGCATTCCATAGGCTCTTCCCTTCTGAGATCACCACCCATGGCCAAATTCTTCACCTGCTCTTTTTTCACAGACTGGGAAATGTTATGATTTTGGTTGTTCTTTGGCAGGTTAAAGCTATTAAACTGATTCACAATCCTCTTCACATGCGCGAACTGGCCAAAGATAATAATGATGATAGCGGCATACATTAAAGTTTGAGCTTTCATAATTAGAGTAAATTCCACATCTTGGATATGTACTTTGAATTATTTTGGACATCATTCCAACTCCCCCCAATCTAAGATGAATTAATTGATATCATTAAAACCCCTTTTAATGACTCCTTTTTTCCTAATTTTATCATAATTAATAATTGAGATGACCACATCATTACTCATAGTGTTGCCTTTCCATTTTTGAATCCCCTCGCTTTTGGCTTCAATATTGGGATTAATTTATTGTGTTTGGAGACCACACCCACAATAATCTCTAAGAGCAAATCAACAAGGCTTGGGTGCACTTGTTTGGCTCATCGGAGGTTGTGGTGAAAATTTCTTGTTTTAGATTTCACTTATAATATGTTAACATGTTGAATCTTGTTTCTAATGGCTAATCTTAATGTTTGCATGTTTTAGTGTTGTTCTTAGTAGGTATAATTTTTATCAAATACATTTTGGCATGCCTGGTGGGACCCATCTGCGCACTGATTCCGCTGTCCACATTTCCAGAATGCCATCTGTGCAGACTGCTGTCTGCGATACTTCGCCATCTGTGCATCCAAACTACCATCTTTGCCTGTTAAAAAATAGACTTATAATACTATGGTTTAAACTATTTTTTGTCAAGTTTTAAGTATTTTAACTCTCTAGTTTATGACAATAAGACACTTTTTAAGAGTTAAATGCTGTTCAAATTGATAAAAAAATATGATATTTATGTGTATTAAGTTTGTTTACAACATAATCTGACTGTATGTTTGTTTGACCATCTATGTAGGTGAACAACCATATCCGTAGATCACCATCTACACAGATCACCATCTGTACAGATCACTGTCTGTGTGGATCGTCAACTACACGGTTTTCCTGTGGTTTACTTTCTTTTGTGACATTTCACATTTCAGACCAGAAAACTACTAACGGTTTTTTGTGCAGGTTCCCTGGAGATTTTTAACAGATTCTTTAGAATGAACTTGCATGATTAATCATTTGTCTTGGAATGTATGTTTCTTAAGGAAAATGAACCTCACCCAATCTTGAATGTTAAGGGAATGAACTTCAATCAATCTTGAATGACTTAAGGCAAACTAACACACCTTTACAAAGATTTCCTTTTTCCTATGTGGGAAAAGAATAGAACATGTATGTTTAATCATACTATTATGTCTTTTTCTTAGATAGAAAATACATAGTTTTTCTTTAATTAGGTTCAATTTGGAATGAAATCTTTTTGGTGTGTTTGAAGAAGTGTTTTTCAACACTTCTTTCGAGCTATTTTTCATTAGATTAAATCCCTTAATATAAGTGACACTATGATTAAGTTATAGCCGTATCCTCTCTCCTCACCTTTATGGATCTTGGGTGAAGAGAAAGCTTAGCTTAATCAAGCTTCTAGAGAGGCCTATCTAGAGGGTGCGCTTCCCCTTTAGAGGAAAAAATCAAATTGGTAATCCCTTGGGCCGGTATAGAAATAAAGTGACCCAAAGGTCCTTTTTATCCCTTCAAGCTTGGGAAGGTCATGTTCAATGGTAGTCCATACTGAGTGAATATCATTATCATATTGGCATGGTTGAACTAGAGACTTAAGTGTCTCATGCCGTACAAATTGATTGTGGGGACGCCACAAAATCTTATACGAGAAACTATAACCTAGTAGCCTACCTGTTTCACCTCTGAACGATGATTTATTATAGTGCAAGGGGAGGGAAGATTCTCCCCCCAAGATTCCCATCATAAGTGTCCCAGGGCAAAAGGAAAAAACAAGGGCGCCCTTTTGGGGGTGAGACTGTTGTGTGAGCTGAAGGACTACCAAGCAATGGGCCTATAATATTTCATGCAAAGCTAATTTCCTAAGGTAGCTACTATTTGAACTGTCTTCATTGTGATAAACCAAGTAAAAACATAAGTGGCTTGAAAGAGTCACTTAAACATACACAAATGAGATATTGTAGTTGTAACAAAGTTCCCCAAAGTCACATTTTCTTGTATCCCTCAAGGTTTCTTTGTCCCTTGTTGGATTGTTTTGAGATGTGTGTCTGTTATTTTTCTGGTTTGAATGTGCTGAAATGAGTTCTTGTCATCGAACAAACTTATCCAAAATTAGACTGAAAATCAAAATTTATCTAGAATTTCAACACATTGCTTCAGTAACAGTCAACCATCTACGCTATCGATCCATCACCTGCGTAGATTACTATCTGCACAAATCACCATCTTTGTAGATCACCGACTACATCTGAGATCACCGTCTCTGCTTAAAAATAGTGAGCTTCCAAATCTGCTGAGACATTTGAGATTTGGTCTTCTGTAGGACCTTAAAATCATTTTCCCTAGATCATTCAATTACTCAGCCAAAATCAGATTTTTTTCATATGACATGACTAGTTTCAAGAAACTGTTATCTACCAAAATTGCACCCTGTTAAGTTTGCAGGAACTTAACCTTTTGGAGAAACATGGAAACATTCCAAGTTTGTGGGTAAACTATGGCTAGAATGAATCTCCGGGTCCTAGGCCAGCTTCCTATCTGGTAAATCACTCTACTACCTGAAACTGATCCTTTGATAGAGAAAAGGGATAGAAGGAGAATAGAAAATAAAAAATATATCCTAAATGGTGATGCACCAGAAGATATCTGAGAAATGCACAAATAACCTGACACACAGTGAACTAGCAACTTAAGCTCTCTTACACAACCCCCGCTAAATCATAATATTTGCATAATCAACTTATAAGAAGGCCAATAACGACAATCCCTTTAAAGGAGAAAGATTTCTCACAATTTGGGGAAAAATCTGACTTGAGCACAACTTAAAACCTACAAATAAGCATGAAATACAATAAGGGAAGGCATAAGCTATCTTTCACAGTCAAAGGTGTTACAAATCTGTATATTTCTCTGAAATGGGTTACAAAATCTCTTTGTTTCTGTCAAGAACTTAGAAAAATTTATAAAACAACAAGCCAAAGGGAAGAAGAACTCTTTAACAATGAGCCTTTAACTCATATCTATGCATTTCAAAGCCAACTGCATTGTGGAAGCAATAACTTCTCGATCGGATTTGGCCTGTCCAGCCACTGTTTAAGCCTTAAAAGTCATCCCAAAAATATCAACATAAATACTCCTTTACAGAAGCAGTCTTATTCCTCTAGAAGAGTCACCAAAGTCTCTGAATGGCAATAACTTCTGGATCAGCAGCCCCAAAAAATGCACCCTCTGACCTTTTCAAAGCTGATCTTTCATCTGTAAAATATCTAATTTGCAGCATCCGAGAAAATATCTAATCTTTCTGTCTCTAAAAAAAATCTGATCTTTTCCCTTGTTTACATATTAAATTCTATGAAAATCGCAGACTTGTACATATTTTACCCAGAAATCAGCAGAAACCGGCAAATAGCACCCTTTCATTCGCTCTGCAAATCATTTTCCAACTTGACTGTCTCATTTTTTCATTCTGCGAGTGAGCGACGAGCCTTCTTTAATCCCCATTTCCTATCTGTCGCCTACTCGCACAACTTCTACTTCAGTCTCCATCCCATGCATGAGTGGGCAATGACCTTCATTTTCTACTCGGTTGCAAACTCGCAGCCTGAAAACCTTACTGCATTATTGACCGCGAGTGCATGACACTACACCTTTTTCTTTCAGTCGCTCACTCGCGAGTTGTTTTTCTTTGATCTTTAATGTCTGGCGACTATGCGATGACTTAATCCCCTAACTCGTCACATACTCACAGGTTCTTTTTTCTTTATCTGAGTTGATCGGCGACTACACGATGACATCCGCCTTGCTCATCGCGCACTTGCGAGCCGATCTCCCCTTTTCCTCTTCTGACCGGCGACTAAGTGATGACCTTTGCTTTCTTGTTAATCACACACTCCTGAGCCTTTTTCTTTCATCTGAAAATAGCAGCGACTGAGTGACAAGCTAAACAATTCCTTTGGTCGCACGGTCGCAGACCTTTATGATCCTTGAAAACTGCCTGTGCGACCTTGCGATGCATCCCCCTTCTCTAACTCATTGCACACTCGCGAGCCCTCATGACCTTTGAGAAACATTTGTGCGACTGAGCGATGAGCTCCTTCTTAGCTCATCGCGCACTCGCGCTGCAAAAGAGAAACGGGTTAAAACATGAGCGACTGGGCGACTGCTATGACTCGGCCTCGTCGCGCACTCGCAGGACTTAAAACATTGACATAAAAATCTGAGCGGGTGCACGACTACTACATTTCAAACATGACTCACTCAGTCGCGGAGCATTTGATCAACAACATAACTTCTTCGGCGACTGCGCGACATACAAATCTTCAACTCATCGCTAACTCGCAGACTTGAAACCTGTCTTGCAGAAGACATCGCGACTGTGCAATATACATTTTAGATCGTTGAACCTGCTCAGTCGCGCAACTTAAAAGACTTGACAAGGGTAGATCGCGACCTGACTATTTTAAACAGCTCGTTGCTGACCCGTAGACAGATTAGAACTCCTCAAAAATAGTTCACGATTGCGCGATGACTCTCAATTTGGCAGCTCGTCGCACAGTTGTACAACTTAAAGACATGACATATAAATCGACGCAATTGATCGATGAGACTAAAAATATAACTCAAAAAGGGATTTTGACCTTTTTTCACGTGGTAAATATAGAATTTAAACAAGGAAAGCCCAGGAAAGAGTTTCCAAGACCTAGGGTTTTCAGGGTTTAAGGGCTTTTTGCAAATTCGGCTAAGTGTAGACTGGAAAACCTGAAAACATGACATTGTTGGCATACTGAACAGAGGTAAGATGAATTGGACCTGCTAGAACTAAGAAATTACCTTTATTCAAAACATAAAAAATCCACCTGATTGAGCTGGGAAATAAAATGGATAACATCTTTGGCGACATCTACGTGATGCTTGCCTGCTAAGCATATCAGACTAGCTGCCTATACCCAGTCCATTGGGCACGGAGTCACTTGTATGGCCAAACTTCTGAAAAACACATTCCCCTCAATGCTGTAATCACCTCCAGATTGCAGCTACTCCTAATTCATCTAGTAGTTGTGTATGGCTTATGATATGCAATTACTTGATGCCTTCTTTGCAAGTTGTTAGAGTTCTATGAGGGAGGTATGTACGATGTGCAGTAGTGGATACATGTTTTCACTGCTTCATATGATGGATGCCTATCTCATGCAATTGTAGTTCACTACAGCAGTTGGCCCCTTCTTCTTAGAAACAACTATCTAAAATGTGCAACCAGCACTTAGGGAATGAAAAATCTACCCTACCCTAAACTAACCAGTAATGAAGAAATGCTAAACGAATCCATTTATTGGCTCTATAAAATAACTGCCCTTTCTTCTCAATTTGCAATGAATGACATATTCATGGGCAGCTAGAGGAATATATACATTGGATACTATTTCAACAAATAACTCCAACTCCTGAAAGTTATAGTCT
>MU225567.1:260969-276820 GCA_018584345.1 Thuja plicata
CATTGTACTTTCATTTTCATAGCTTAGCTTGCATTTTCATTTAGCTTGCATTGCATTGCATACACTTGATTCATTGGGGATATTGGCATTCTTGCCCTTGTCTTCATTGTGAATCTCTCGTTGTATGTTTTATTGGCAAGGTCATGAGTTTATAGCTTTAGCTGAGAGAAAATTTTACTAATCTTGCAACTCCATGCATAGAGAGCTATGGATCGATTTGTGAGGGCTCATTCTTGAGTTTCCTTGCATGTAAGGATTCATAGAAGTGCACCTTTTTGTGTGTACAATATCAATATATACCTCCTCCTACTATTGGTATGACCTCCATGGGATTTTTAATTGCATAGTTTGGAGGAGGAGGGGTTTATGTGCCCCCATTTATTCCAGAGAATACTCCAAATTTCACCCAACAATTCAATGAGCTCAAAAGCATTGTACAAGGTTTACAAAATGGGGGCAAGAAAGAGTTTTCTTTTGAGGAGATTTGTCCCTATCCATTTGACAAGTCTATTATAATGCAGCCATTCCCACCAAACTTTGAGATGCCTAAATTTGAGAAATACAAAGGTGAAACATGTCCTCTACAACATCTCAAAGAGTTTTACATTGCATGTCAAGAAGTTGCCTATAATGAGAATTACTTAAAAATACTCTTCACTAGGAGTCTTGGAGGTGCAGTTTTGGAATGGTTCATGGCCCTTCCTTATGGGTCAATCTCTACTTTCTTTGACCTTGTAGAGAAATTTGTTGGACAATATTTGTATAACATTGAGCATCAAGCAACACTCAATGATTTGTGCAATACTAAACAAAAGAATGGAGAAACCTTTGCTAGTTTGTTACAATGATGGAGACATATCACAAATCACATGCCATGTAAAATACTTGATAGTCACTTAATTGACATCTTCACAAAGAATCTAATCTTTGAGATGTCTTTCCAAATGAAAGTGGCTTCACCTGACACCTTTGAATCCCTTGTCAAGAAGGGAAAATATATTGAAGATGACCTTTTTCAAAGAGGTAGCATCAAACATTATACTCCCTCTAACAATGATAAACTGAAGTTCTGGAGTTAAAAAAAAGGAGTTGTCAATGATGGAGTAACTGATGCCAAGCATGTTCAAATTGTTCAACCATCCAACAATAATAACCAGAACAATTGCAATAACAATCAGAATCAAAATCAGAATCACAACAACAATCAAAACTAGAATCA
This sequence comes from Thuja plicata, assembly GCA_018584345.1. Classification (NCBI taxonomy): domain Eukaryota; kingdom Viridiplantae; phylum Streptophyta; class Pinopsida; order Cupressales; family Cupressaceae; genus Thuja; species Thuja plicata. The sequence continues at coordinate 262,189 of MU225567.1, forward strand.
GAATCAGAACAATTAGAATCAGAATCACAGTCAACAACTGTGCAATAAATTATTCTTGTTTCCTCACAACAATTAAAACAACAAGAATAACAATAATAATTACAATTGACAATGATGACAATTCACATCATTGGCAGAACCCCTAGATGTGATCTTTAAACAAGTTGCGGATCAAGGGATGATAGTCTATCCAAATACTCAGCTTTTCAATGAGAATCAACCTAAGCCTTTTTGGTATAGAGATAATGAATATTGTGATTATCATCTCATCAAGGGACATGATACCAATAAATGCATGAAGCTTAGACACTTTGTGCAAGATCTCATTGAGGATGGAAAAATTGAAGTTGAAGGTCAGAATGCATCCTCATCAAATGCAAAACTTAAAGTCTACAATAATCCCTTCCCACCTCACAATCAAAACAATGCATCAATCCTATATGACTATTCTACCAATACAATCACAGGTCATGATCGAACATGTGGGAGTTTAAATAAAAATGATATCTTTGGGTTTGACTCTCTTTGTAGCCACATTGAAGAAGTTGACATGCATGTTAACACCATAATCCTCAAAGCTGCTAATTGTAATGCTACCACACACAGACCCAGAGTCACTATCCAAGCTGCTAATAATCCTTCTACATATGCAAATCCACTAGCTGCACCGTCAACTGCTGCTCGGCCTGCCTCGCACTATGACCTATTGGCTTAGTTAGGGAAGACATCTTCACAGATATCCATTCTAGAGCTCTTGACAACCTCACCATTTCATAGAGAAATCCTTGATAAAGCTCTAAATGACTCTCGTGTTCCTAAGAACATCAATGCTACACAATTCCAAGCTATGATAGGGAACCTAGCTGCACAAGAGCATCTTGTCTTTACTGATAAGGACTTCTGTGGTCCTGACCCTCATCATAATAAATCCTTCCATATAGAAGGAAAAATCCAATCCACAAAAATAAAATGAGTCCTTATAGATGGTGGATCTGGCCTAAATTTGTGCACACTAAAGATTATTTGTAACATTGGTCTTTCTGAGGACCTTTTGGATGTAGACAAATGAATCAAAATAAAGGCCTATGATGATCAAGAGTGAGAAAGCAAGGGTCTAATCACACTGGCCTTACAAGTGGGCCTGACATTGATTGAAACTGTTTTCCATGTGCTGGATCTAGATCTGCCTTACAATATCTTGCTGGGATGACCATGGATACACGCCATCAAAGGTGTACCCTCTACTTATCATCAATGTTTAAAGTTCCCACATCATTGTAGAGAAATCATAATTCCTGGATATCCTGAGCCCTTTCAATACTGCAAGAGACTGGAAGGAAAATAATCTAACTATTGTCTATTGAATGAGTTTGGCCGATATTATAATCAAGAAACCCATGTTTCAAACACTCCCTCGGTTCTAGAAAAGACATCAGAAACACTAGATGAGAAATCTAAAGGAAAGGAAAAATTTACTGAAGACAAGGTTATTGAAGACAAACCTTCTTCATCTGAAGCAAAGGCCACTTTTATAGACCAAGGCATTGAAGAGTATAAATTTGAAAGTTCTCTATGTATTGGGAAACTCCCTTTGTCTCCAAATTATTATGGAAGACCATCACCATTACCCCCTCTAAAGATAAAGAGCTCATGCATTGAAAAACAACCACTTTTGAACATTGGGGGTCCCTATTAGATGAACACATGGAATACAATGTCCTTGATTGGCTCTATAGTGATGAAGAAGAAAGACCTGTAACTTTCCCCAAATGAAAGTATCCTAAAGTTACTCCCATTGTCAAAAGCATGGGATATCGTGGTACTGGCCTTGGAGATAATGAAACAGGTAAGAAAAAGATCATAACAACCAATGGCTATCCTAAAGGACAAAGATTGGGTTCCATAGAGACCAAGACTAATTTCGCTAGGGATTATTGTCTAGCTGCTTCAGATTCAGAAACTGAAGAAGAGTTCTTCAAAATTCCTTTCCACTATGTTGAAGATGACTTTGATAATGTTAATTATGTCTTCACTATCACCCAAGCCAGCCTTTCATCCCCTCGTGTACCCCTCACAAACCCTGAATTAATTGACTGGGATCAGCAAGTTTCACCACCTGTTTTGGACGTTTGTGATTCAGATGAGGTAGTTTTTGCCCTCTTTAGACTTAAGAATCTCTGAGAGTATGAATATCAGATACACTAAAATGAACAGGCCTACTTCGGTAGCTAGGTCAATTCTCTTCATCGCAAAATAAAAAAGAAAATAAAAATAAAAAGGTGAAAATACATCCTCTGGTGAAAACCTCTTGTAGGCACCTTTGGATAAAGAAAAATATAAAATAAAGGACACTTCCTCTAGTGAAAACCTTTTTGAGGTGCTAGAGGAGGGAGAAGCTGACTTGCCATTTATATCATCAGAACCATAAGTGTCCTCTATGATTATTGAAGATACTAGTCCAATCAATCTGGGTACAGAAATAGATCCACACATCACCTATATTGCAGTTTCTCTTAGTGATCAGGAAAAGAAAGACATGATAGCATTCTTGCATAAACATAAAATCAACTTTTCCTAGACTTACAAAGACATGCCTGGGCTAGATACAGATCTTGTCATGCATCATCTTGCTATAGATCCCAGTGTAAAACCTGTCAAGAAGAAACTTCATAAGATGCATCTGCAAGTCATGCTAGTAGTCAAAGTAGATCTTCAGAAGATGTTGGATGCTGAAGTAATGAGACCGATCGAATATCTTGAATGGGTTTCCAATATTGTACCTATAGGCAAGCCTTCTAGGGGAATTCACATGTTTACTGATTTCAGAGATCTAAACCTTGCATATCCCAAGGATGATTTTCCACTTTTGAATATTGACATTATAGTGGATTTGACTGCCGAACATGAAATTTTTTCGCTTATGGATGTCTTCTCAGGTTATAATCAAATCAAGATAGCACTAGAAGATCAGCACAAAACCACATTCACAACACCTTGGGGCACCTTCTGTTATCAGGTGATGCCCTTTGGCCTTAAAAATGCTGGAGCCACCTATCAACACGCAATGACTACCATCTTTCATGACCTTTTGCATGTCATTATGGAAGATTATGTGGATGATCTTTCAACAAAATCCAAGACACGTGAATCACACATTTCTATCCTCACTACCATTTTTGAGCGATTGGAGAAATACAAGCTAAGGCTAAATCCTAAGAAGTGTGTCTTTGGAGTACAATATGGTAAGTTGTTCGGATACATTGTGTCACGGTGTGGAATAGAAGTAGATCCAAAGAAAGTGAAAGCAATCCTAGAGATGCCACCACCCAAAACATTAAAGCAATTGCATAGTTTACAAGAAAAATTATAATCAATCAAAAGATTCATGTCACAACTGGTCGATAAGGTGCACCTGTTCTCTTATCTCCTGTGCAAGAATATCAAATTCCAGTGGGATTTCTTATGTCAAAATGCATTTGAGAAACTAAAAGGCTATCTAGCCAATCCACCTATGTTGGTACCACCTATTGTTGGACATCCTCTGATTTTGTACATATCTTCTATAGAGGTCGCATTGGGAGCCCTCCTGGAACAATTAGATGATACCGACAAAGAGTGAGCAATTTACTATCTCAGCAAGACTCTTATTGGCTATGAGGTGAATTATTCCCTAATTGAGAAGGCATGTTTGGCTATTGTTTTCTGTATGCAAAAACTATGACATTATATGCTCAATCATAAGATTCATCTTGTTTCCAAAATTGATCCACTCAAATATCTCCTAGCATGTGCTACTCTTACTGGTCGTACAGTAAAATGGGTCATGATCCTTAGTGAGTTTGACATTGTGTATGTGGATCATAAAGATATCAAAGGACAAGTAATTGAAAACTAGTTGGTAGAAGAACCTATTGATAGTAAACATCCTTTGATCACATATTTTCCAGATGAATCAATCCTTAATCTTGCCCCAAGTACACCATGGAAGCTTTATTTTGATAGATCCTTCACTCAAAAAGGACCAGGGGCATGAATCTTGTTTGTTACACCAAAAGGGGATCTCATCCCTAAATCCTATAAACTACAATTTCCTTGTACCAAAAAAATTGTAGAATATGAAGCCCTTGTACTTGGACTCCGATAGGCCATACAATGGAAGATTCTTAATTTGTTGGTGCTTGGTGATTCACAATTGGTTATCAAACAAGTTATGGATGAATATCAAACACCGGATGACAAGTGTCTTCCCTACCAACATACAGTTGAAGATCTCAAAATGCATTTCACTGAATTGATCTTCCAAAAGATCCCCTGCACAAACAACAAAGTAGCAGACACCATGGAAACTATTGGGTCCTTGATCACCATGCCAGAACATAGTACATGGTGTGAGTTTCTTGTTGAGAATCTTATGGTCCCTGCCTATGACAAATCAAATTCTGAAATGGTGTGTGAAATTGCTGATCCTAATTCCCCATGGTACCAAGAAGTATATTCCTACCTTTGCGATGGACATAACCCACTTACCTTAACTCCCAATCAATGTAAAAAATTCATTCACCGCACTTCCCGATACAAAATCCTTGGTGATACCCTTTTCCAAAAGCATTTTGATGGAACTCTTTTAAGGTGTCTGAATTCTGATGAAGCACAAATGTCCTTGGAGGAGGTACATCAAGGAATTTGTGGGGTTCACTCTAGTGGACTTACTTTGGCCAAGAAGTTGTTATGCATTGGATATTATTATCCTTCTATGGAACAAGATGCCTATAACTATGTGAAGAAATGTGTGCCTTGTCAGTAGTATGACAATTTGATACACGCCCCATCCCAATCCCTTTAGCCCACCATCACCCCTTGGCCCTTTTCACACTGGGGCCTCGACCTTGTTGGCCATATTTTACTTAATTATTCCAATTTTCATAAATACATCTTGGCTGCTACCAAGTACTTTACCAAGTGGGTCAAAGCTGTTCCTCTCACCTACACTACTAGAAAATAGATTTTGAAGTTTATTCTAAACTATCTTATTTTTTGCTATGGCATTCCTTAAGACATTGTTATTGATAATGGAGGAACTTTCAAGAACAAGGATGTCATAGAGCTATGTAGGAAATTTATCATTACCCACCATACCTTTTCCAAATACTTTCCGCAAAGCAACAGTCAAGCTAAGGCTACGAATAAAACCATCCTCATAATCCTCAAGAAAACAGTCGATGAAGCTGGCTGCAATTGGCACCTTCACCTCAATCCAGCCCTTTGGGCCTACCACACCTCCATTCAAACCCCCACTAGAGCCACTCCCTTTGCCCTTGTTTATGGTACTGAGGCTATTCTACCCATCAAAATTAAGCTCCCTTCCCTCAAAATTTCTCTCAAGAATCTGGTGTTTGAAGAAGAATATAGAGTTGCCCGCTTGCAAGCGCTAGAACTCCTCAATGAGAGATGCTTCAGTACCCTAAACCACCTCCATGTGTATAAAAATCACCTTTGCCTTCAGTTCAATAAAAGTATCAATCCTCTTCAGTTTGAGGTTGGTGATATTGTCCTACAACACAATATGAAGAACCTCCAGAACCGTGAAAAGAAAGGTAAGTTTGAACCTAATTGGTTGGGGCCCTTCATCGTCACAACAAAGTATGGTTCCAGCGCTTATCAAATTGCATCACCAGAGGGAGATCTTATCCTTGATCCTGTAAATATTGTACATCTCAAGCACTTCTATGCTTGATCCATTAGCAGTCCGTTGTACAGCCAAAATTTTCAAAAAATAAAAAAATTAGAAAAGAAGAAAATCCAAAAACATTCAAAAAGCAAGAAAAAAGAAAAAAAATCAAAATATTCAAAAAAGCATAAAAATACAAAAGCTCAAAGAATATCCAAAAAAAAAAAGAGAAAGAGAAATAAATCCGTCCATCTGTGAAAACCACTTTGGTGGCGCAATGGATAAGTACCATGGTGAAAACCTATCTCAGGCGCCATGTGTAGTCAGATCCACATCCATTTTCACATTCTTTCCATGCTGCATACATCACCTTTCATAATAAAGTCACTACCCATATCTGTGCAGGTAGTTCCTTGACCGTTTTCCACCTCTGTAATAAAAAATTCCCACACGACTGAGCTTACCATATCAACACTGAGATTTGTTCTAGACATAGTGACTGCAAACATTTCCAACAAATCAACAAATAGATTGACTTTCCTAATGATTGTTCTATTCACAAGCAATTGCTAGAGAATTCCTATTTTTATCAATCAATCTTTGGCCCATTAGGACGCATCCTTTCGGTGTCGACTGTTCTATTAATCCTCACATCAAAATTGTTCATGGCAAGAACTTTTGGACTAAATGACCACTTGGTCAGGATATCTTTTTGTTGATTTTATCTTGTGTTTTACTATGTCCTTATTGCGATAGCCTCAATCTTTTATATCTTGGTTCATTATGGTGAGTATATCATGAAATACATGTCATTTGTGGTATGATTTTCTTGTCATAGTTTGTTAGTACATTTATGTTTTGATATTTAGTTATGACTATGTATGCCTCACTGGGGGTAGGATTCATGCATCTCAAATCCGTCAAAAAAATCTAGATGTACTGCGTCTCCTCATGAGTAACATTTCATAGGTCTCATCATACTTGATATCTTGCATTCTTGTTCCTAACAACCTATTTGTCTGAGAGTCTAGTCCACGCAATGGAACCATTTCACTTGTGTTTTCTAGCACATGGTACATAACTCCTTTTGCAATATCAAACTAGGGTGTGCTCTGCAACATTAACACGATATTAATCCCACTATCATCATGTAGTTAAGATTGCATTATAGTTAGGTCATATTGCATTTTGATTCTTCTCTTGGCAAAGGTTTCTATTTATTCCCCCTATCCAGTCACCTAAATGATTTTATTAGACCTATTTGATGCACAAAAAAATAGTGTCCTCATATGTCTCATATTGCATTCACTCATCAGGTTACTTATGTTCTTCATTAGGTTCATTCATTAATCATTATTCATTATAATTTGCATTTTTACTTCATTCATAAATCATTATTCATTAAGGTTGCATTTAGTTCCATTACATATTTTAGTAGCATTGTTACTTCATTCATTAATTATTATTCATTAAGGTTGCATTTAGTCCCATTACATATTTTAGTTGCATTGTTACTGCTTTCATTATCCATTAATCATTTTAGTGGCATATAGTTGATCATTTTATTTTTAATTGTATCATTTTACGATTCACTCATTTTTAGAATTCATTACAAAAATCACATATGCATCTACATTTATTTACCATCACATTGCATCATTACATCCATAATATCTAAATATCTATATATATCTGCATCTCATCCCTACATCACAAATACGTCAGCATAATCATATACATTTATCTCATCCTGCATGTCAGTCATAAACATCATATAAAATATGTAATATAAAATCATAATGCATCCATACATCCTACATAACACATCACATCATATAGCATCATAAATAAAGTCCAAATGGTCCACAAAGTCCATGTATATATCTCAAAATGTCGAAGTCATACATAATGTGTCACATAAATCATACAAAATGTGTATAAAAAATGGTCTGAGATGAATCATGGTGGTGGCTAGGATGGCCCTGCACCATTGTGTGAATGTGGTGGTAACCCCACCGACCCCTGTGAGCCTCGCCCTGTGCTCTCAGTCTGTTCTCTCTCTGAGTATGCAGGCTGTCATAATCCCTCTGGCACTGCGGCATGATAGAGACCCATATAATATGTGGCCTCTCAGCCTCTCTAACTAGCCTCTCTCTATGGTGCAAATGCATCCACCATCACCTATCCTAAATTGGTAGCTCTACCTGCCTGACGAGCTATCTCTTGATCTACTCTATAGTCCTCTACATGTCTCCGTGCTAAGTCTCACTCTACTGTTAGAGCTGCTATCTGTGCTAACATAGATGCCAACTCCTCTACATCTCCATGCTCCTCTATAATAGTGAACTCTCCGCTCTCAACCCGAGCATATAATAAATCTAGTGCTCTCTACACACTATCTCCCTGAGAAGTCTCCGCTGCTAGATCCCCCTGTATCCTGGCTAGCTCTGTCTGTAAGCTGCTAGATGTATCCAGTGTTGTAGCTAGTAATCCCTGTAGCCTCTAGATCTCTGCTTGCGCGCTCACCTTAGTCTCCTAAGATATCGCTAGTAAGCCTCATACCTTGCCTAACTTAGTCTGAAGACTATCCCGCTCTGCTACTATGGTATCATGGATCTCCTGGGCTATATTCCTGGCTGGTGGTACCTGTCCTAGTGGCCCCTATGGCCCCTGTCCCTTTCCCTGTCCCTGATCATGTCCCTATGCACCTGGTACTATCAAAGGCTACCTCCCTGTGGGTATCTCTACCTATCCTCTCCATCTCTGCATTGCTACCCTAGGCCGGACTCTCCTCCCCCCAGCCCCTCCTCCATCCTCATCATCATCATCATCATCATCCTAACCTCCTCCATCCCCTCCATCTCCTGACTACTCATCTTCCTATACTATCCCTGACACTGTCAACCTTATTGGCCTATGTGATGCCCACCACTAAGCATATGCTAGTACCACTTTGGCATCCTATAAAGACTCTCAAGCCCTCACCCATGGAACCTCTATCATCCCCATAAAAGATGCTCGTACTATACATAGATCTACCCCCATCCCCTAGATACTCCCCAGCCCACCTCTCGGGTCACCTGTGGATGTGGGAACCCATCTGGAACTGCCTTCTAGATCTGTCCCATCTATCTCTATACCCTAGACAACATGTATTTAGAGATCATATATGTTGTCCTCCCGATCAACCAGCAGTCAATCTGAACAAATCTCATGTAATACGAGTCATAAAACTTGTCCTCTATGTACCCGTCTTGCTATGGGACCTCATGTCCCTAGGCCTCACACCCTACATATGGTGCCCACTGAATCTCCCCCATCTCATCGAGCCTCCACTTCTAGTAACCAATTGAATCTATGGCCTCATAACTGATCGGTGGCCTGTATCTGCATGCGAATGGCTCGGAAGCCGCTCTAGTCTCTCGGTGCCTAATCAGTCATATGATCATAATGTGCTCCCATGACCATACAAGAAGCAACATGCATCCTTTCCCTAGTGCCCTACCCTTACGGTAGGCGCACATGTGTAGATTATAATATAGCTGCCCAAGAATAGTGTACCCCTTGTAGTACTAGTCTCCGTTCTCCACCATGCTACTGAGAACTTGAGCCCAACCTATAGGGAATCCCTTGCCTACATGATCAAGCATCAACCATCCCCCAATCAAACCGGTCAAGTATAAGGCCACCCGCCACAACCCTGGCTGCATCGTCATCATCCCCATCTAGGACATCCACTACTATGTAGTCGGCAGATCTGCATATCTCTGACCGAATTCCATCTCCATGTATGGCTCTGAACCCTCAAAGTAGTACTTAGGTATCAAAATTTGAATGGGCACTCTTTCGATCCTCCACATGTCGTGGAGAGTGATAGTAGCTTCCCTTGTAGGGAAGTGAAAGCTAGATGTGGTGCTATGCCACCTCTCGATCAATGCAAACATCAGGGCATTATGCACTCTCAGATGTGGCCAATGATGAACATGCTCTAACCCGTAGAGTGTCACGATCCCCCACTTAGCTATAGTCAGCTCGTGCTCCAGTGCCATAGTCACTGGGTAGCACTCCCTCGCCCAGAAGGTGATGGTATCCTCTGCATCTGACACACTCATGCCAGATATTAGATAGCATTCTGGGGCATTGAAAAATATCCCTAGCCTGTTCTGGGGCATCAAAAAATGCTCTCAGCCCCCTTCTTTTCTTCTTCTTTCTCTTTTTTTCCCATTTTTGGGTCAATCTGCACAGACGACAGTTGACCCTTGCAGATGATGGATTTTTTGAGTCGCTAGTTTGTCGAGATGATGAATCTTCATAGATGCTAGTCTGCGGAGATGGTGGTTTAGGCTGCCACCTCTTTGCCACGCAGATGACGGAGTTCTAACTCCGTCATCTCCACAGCGCACTTTCCCCTTTCCCTGCCCTCGCAAACGGAGATCGAGCGATCTCTATCTACGCAGACACCGATCCATGATCATTCATCTATGAGGATGGTGATCTATCGATCACCATCTGCGTAGATGGTGGTTAGGCGACCACTGTCTGCACTGCACGCTAGTTTAGACCGCATTTATGACACCCTAAACACCTACCAAAGCATTAAATGCATAACAGACTAGGAGGTGTTCGACTACTCACCGGTGGTCCAGCATCTTCCGGTCACTGGTGGACCCAAATGCACTCTCCAAGCTGTGCACAATCTCACTCTGCTGCCATCACTCTCCTCGTCTTCTCTCTCTTTGCTCTTTGTGAGTGAAAATGACTTGTCTATGGGCCCTAGTGGACTATTTATAGCCCTTTGGGACCCGTTTCTTTTGTTCTTCTCTGCTTTCCCTATTTTGGTCCCTGTTTTTCCTCTATTTTCTTGGACACGCCATGCAATTGGTCTTCTTTTCCCCTTTTTCTTGTCCTTTTCAAGAAAATTTTATTAATTTTTATTAATTTTTTCCTATTATTTTCTCAAGGGGGCACCATCCTTCGCTCTCACTACCGTAGGTTTTTCTGACCTGTCTGGGGCATCTTATTTTCTTTTCTTTGACGTGATGCCACTTCTGACACTGCATCAAAAAGGGGCAAAATATAGACGTCTAAAATCATCCTTATATTAATTTAATTAATATTCTCTTAGCATTATAGTTAATTTTAATTGATTATATTTGCTATGCTCTTCTATTTATTTAATTAAATATAATTCACTTTCCTTAGTATTTAAATTTAATTTAAATACTATCCCCTTTGATGTATTAGATTCTATTTAAATACATTCCCCTCCATTATTCCCCTTTAAATAAATTTTTAATTTATTTATTCCTTCACATGACTTAAATTCTACTAAACTATAATTAATCTAAATTTTAAATTTGGATTAACCTAATTTAAACCTAGATCCTACCCTACCTCACATCACTCTCACCAAATAGACCTACTTACTAATTAACTAAGGTTAATTAGGCTAATTTCTTGATTCCTACACCAATTAGTCCTAATTATTTGCTCACACATGTATAAGCAAATTTCCAAAAATTGACTTTTCCAAATAATCCTAATTTGGTGCCAACAAGGTTTCTTACACCTATGATAACACCTTCTTACACTTTCTAAAAGTGTTTTATTGGCCCAAATATCTTACCTCTTACAAGATCCTTCACATGTGTACTTTAAGTACACTTTGACCCATCACATCCAAAGTTGCTCACACATGTGTGAGCAAAGTTGGCCTCTTGCATGGCTTATGTGTCCCTCAAGTGGCACCTATGTGGATGCCACATGAGCTCTACCTTATCCAAGCCCTCTCTCTCCTCCAAATAATTTATAAATAGAGGCCATTGTCAAGAGAAAATAATCTCCTTTCATGCTTAATTCATAGTTGAACCTAGAGGCCATTAGTTCATGTTTTCCAATCTTTGCTCTTAGATCATTTCATGCTTAATTCATAGTTGAACCTAGAAATCACATGTTAGGATAATGGAAAATGAATCTAGTTTTATCATTTCATGCATATCATTCTAGTTTAGTTGTTTACATTTGCATTTCATCACTGGTGAATAGCTTGAGACAAGTTCCTCATACTTGTTCTTGAGTTCTTCACACTCTTAGTTTGCATTTTTATCATAGTGGGATTAAGTTATTGTGTTGGGAGAGCACACCCACAATAATCTCTAAGAGAAAATCAACAAGGTTTGAGTGCACTTGTTTGGCTCATCGGAGGTTGTGGTGCAAGGATCTTGTTTTAGATTTCACTTATAATATGCTAACATGTTGAATCTTGTTTCTAATGGCTAACCTTAATGTTTGCATGTTTTAGTGTTGTTCTTAGCATGTATAATTTTTATCATATACAATAACAATGGAAGAAATCTGCATAAGTAGAAAAAGAAAAACCATTAGATTCCTCCCCACTTCAACACCTGTCCCTTCTCCCAAATATCTTCAACTGATCTGCCTCAACTGCTCAAAAATCTGATTTTATCCGCCGATATGTCTTCTCTATTTTTTCCAAATTTATGTTGACTCATTGTTTCTTCATTTTGTTCAAACTGATTTGATCTTGCATCAAAATGGACTGCAAAAACAAATTTCTCATTTCGAGACCTTTCCGGCAATATATGATACTTGGTATTTTGGATAACAATTGCCCTCTGAACATACTCTTCTTCCCGTGCATATTTCTTGAATAATTTCTGAAATATTTGTGCTTTTTCAATAGTTGGACTATTGAAATGAGATGAAATTTAATTTTAATAGTTGCATATTAGCCCAGATTTCATCTCATTCTACCAAGCGTCAATCAGACTTAATGGCTTAATGGTTAGACGTCATGCATCTTTCCTTTAATTCTTTAAGTCAACCATTAGATTTCTTTCAACCTGCACACCATTTAATTCCTCCTTTTTTGAGATGAATTTATTTTAAATTTCAAATTAATCCCATATTTAACTAGCTCTTGCCACTTGTCAATCAGACTTAATGGCTTAATGGTTAGATGTCATGCATCTTTCCTTTAAGCCATCAAGTGAACCCTAGGATTCTTTTCAACTTGCATAATTTTTAACCCTTGGATTTTTGAGATAAATTTAATTTTTAAACTGCATATTCATACCTTTTATCTCACACTGCACCAGATTGCACCACTTGGCAATCTCCTATTGGCTCTGTGTGTCCACTAGACGCCATGTCACTTGCCCTGTGCCACGTGGAATCCTCTAATTGGCTGCCTCTACACTGGTCTAGATTGTGCCATGTGTCTACCTTGCCACATGTCACAATCCCCTTAATGGCTTAATGATATCTTCCTTGCAACTTTCTCATTCAGCCATTAAGTCATCCAGTGATCCTGGTTGCCTCGAGATTTGTGCCCAAACTTGCAATTTTTTTTCCAACTCATCTGTCATGTCATCTTTGCAGGGTCCATCAAAATTGGGTGTTTGTCCTTTGGGCACCCTCCCAATGCAATCCGCCACCTGCGTGTGGATAGCCTCCAGCTTCATCTTCATATCTCTATGTGAGCCCTTTTGGTTATAAACATCTAAGTTTTTCTTTTCCTGCTTAATGTGGGACTAATTTGTTTTGGCTTTTTTAAAGCTTGTATGCATTTTTCTTCAAAATAATGGGGCCCACCACCGGGTAACATAGCATTCTTCATTTCGTCCACCAAGAGCTCAAGCTATTTACTTTGAATTACAATGTGAGCACAATACTATAAAAATGTCAAAACGTACCTCGCCCAATGAATGTGGGATATTTCCCTATGTTTGAGCTTGTAAGAAAACAACTAGCATGCGATGACTTCGTTCATTTTAAACCTTTTAACCATGCTTCATTGGATTAGGAATCACAAACATCGCGGTTTATGCCTCCAACATGAGGGAGCATTAATGCTTCGAAGGATGTTCACACAAATAAAACAAAAACCTCAACTGTTTGGCGCAGGCTGGAAGGAAACTAATTTTACACCTGCCAATAAGCTTGCTGCATTGTAGTTTGGAATGTCTCCCCATATGTTTGTGCTGGCTCCCTATGATTCTCTTTGCTGTGTTTCATTCCAAACTCTATGCACTCCGCAGGCTTATTCATCAAGCAATTTCCTTGTTTGCCTTGCATTGCGCAGGCTTCTAGCTCTTGTAATTTATGCAATCTCTAATAAATTTCCTTATAACTGTTAATAACATTTTCCTTGCAATGTTTAAACAACTTCACCTCCACCTTTGCTTGCACAAGCCCATTGTTTTGGCTTTTATGTTTTACAATGACCCTTCCAAAATTAGTGCAGGGCTAGCTCTCTATGCATGACTCCTTCCTTTTTATGCACATGGGCCATGTTGGTAAAGGCTATGGAGCTAGCTTTACACCAGCCGTTTTTCTTCTTTTCTTTGCAAAGTCTAAAAATTATCTCATTTCAAATACCGCTCAACCTCCATTTGCAATAAATCTATTCAAAGCACCTTATTCATAACAATGCGCAACCCTCCTAGGTACCCTGCGCAGAGACCTCCTTTATATCTTAGCATAAACTATGGTTTGAAATCTGCTTTTACACCTGGAAATAAGCTTAAAATTTTCTAAAGTTTATACAACCTGCGTGTGGGCTCCTGCTTAAAACTCCAGCACAACTGTCTTTGGCATTCAAAAAACAATTCACATGCTTTGTCAATACTTCCACTTTTTACATGTTTATAAAAATTTGATAAGTGTGAAAAAAGCATAGTGTATGAGTTAATTTTGGCCTTCTAAATCAACCACACACTTCAACATAGTCCTTCTTCACCAGGTACAACCAAGACTGAATATGAGTTATTCATCCTGCCTGTCTGCGTGATTCGACTTGTTGCCTTCTATCTAGCTGGAGTTTTGAAATTTTCTCTCAGGACGAGGGCCTCACAACTATGGACCATCTAAGAATGAAGGATTTGTCATGATAACAATGCAATGCAAAGATTATGCTATGAATTGAAATATGCAAGATAATCT